>BDUI01000202.1:0-16874 GCA_002335545.1 Apodemus speciosus
AAAGGCCATCCATAGACTGTACCACCTGGGGATTCTTCTCATATGCAGTCGCCAAACCCTGACACTATCATGGATGCCAAGAAATGCTTGCTGAAAGGAGCCTGATATGGCTGTCTCCTAAGAGGCCCTGCCAGAGCCTTACAAATACAGAGGCAGATGCTCACAGTCAACCATTGGACTAAGCACGGGGTCCCAACACTGAAGAGATTTGCTGAGCAGTGGTGGCGCACACCTTTAGTCCCAGCATTTGGGAGGCAGAGGCAGGCAGATCTGTTGAGTATGAGGCCAGTCTGGTCTACAGGAGTTCCAGGACAGCCAAGGCTATACAGAGAGAAACCCTTTCTTGAATAAACCAAGCCAAACCAAGGAGGGATTCTTGAATCTCTCTGAAGGGGATATAGAACAGACATGTATGGTGGAAGAAGGTAGAGAATTGGATGGGGGGAGGGAAGAGGGCAGCAGGGGGGATCAAGTGGTGGGAGGGTGGAGGTAGAGAGAACTGATATCAGTGTTGGGATGTGCCTCTTTTGGAGGAGCTAGAAATCTAGGACAATGGTAACTCCCAGGTATCTGTCAGGGATACCCTAGCTAAAACTCCTAGCAATGGGGGTTATGGAGCCTGAAATGACCATCTCCAATAACCTGAAAATACTTCCAGTAGAAGGTAGAAGGACAGGGTCACCAGCTCAACCACAAAACCTTAGACCTGCAATTTCTCCTGCCAACAAGATATTTAGGGGTAAAAAATGAAGCAGAAATTGACAGAATGCCCAACAAATGACTGGCCCAGTCTGAGACACATGCCATGAGACAGAGCCTACACCTGAAACTACTAATGATATTCTGCTATACTTCCAGGAAGACACTTAGGATCACTGTCATCTGAGAGGCTTTACCTCACAACTGATGGAAACAAATACAGAGACTTGAACCCAAATATTAGGCAGAGTGTGGGGAATCCTTTGTAAGAGAAGGATGAAGGAGTGAAGGAGCCAGATAGATCTAGGACGCCATAAGAAAACATACAAAATTGACTAACCAGGGCCCACAATGGCTTACAGAGTTTAACTGCCAAACAGAGAGCATAGAAAGAATGGACCTTGCCCCTCTGCATGTAGGCAAAAGTTGTGTATCTCAATTCTTCATTTGGGACTCTTAGCAGCAGGAGCAGCAGCAACAGCTATATATGACTGTGTTGCCTGCCTTTGGATCCCTTTTCCCTAACTGAACTGTCTTGGTTAGCCACAATAGAAGATGATCCTAGTCCTACTGTAATTTCATATGCCAATTAGGTTGATATCTATGGTAGGCCTCCCTATTTTTGACCCTTGTCCTCCCTCTTCCTTGCTCTACCATCATATACTCCATCGCAAATTCATTGCTTCTTCTTTAATTAATATTGATTTTTATATATAGAAGTAAATTTATAAATACAGTCTTCTGTGTTCATGTAGTATTTCTCATATTCATGTTTTTAAGGCTGACCACTTGTGCTTGGGTAGCCTATTGGGGGATCATCTGTAGATAAGACTGAATTTTCCTCTCTCAGAAGCTATTAATTGCCTGTATCTCCTAGACATATAAGAACAGCTGCATAATAAACACATCAAGGCTGTGACAGCATGGAAAAGACCTATATTAGCCTAATCCACACCAAATTCCAGCAAGAAGATATGAGTTGGGCAAGAAATGCTACCCTTGGTTGTGGTACCATTGGCAAAATATTAGCTACTGGGAGAGGAAGAAACATATTTCTCTCTTGGATCACACATTCAAAAATATTTAGGCAGCACACATTGGTCTTGAAGGAT
The DNA here is from genome assembly GCA_002335545.1 of Apodemus speciosus. Taxonomy (NCBI): domain Eukaryota; kingdom Metazoa; phylum Chordata; class Mammalia; order Rodentia; family Muridae; genus Apodemus; species Apodemus speciosus. The sequence continues at coordinate 1,812 of BDUI01000202.1, forward strand.
TTTAACAAAAATATGACACAGATTTGAATGAGTAAGAAAGAGAAGAAACCAGGAGGTGATCATGATCAAAATACATTAAATAGAATTCTTAAAGAAAAAACACAGAAAGGAAATAAAAAGACTGAATTCTCTCCTTCACTTGTCTTATTGTTGTAGCTAAGACTCCAAACACTGTACTGAACAGTTATGGAAGAAGTGGACATCTTTGCCATCTTCCAAATTTAGGGGAGATTCTTTTCAGTGTTCTCCACTTTATATAATGTTGGCTATGGCTTCATTAAATATTACCTTTATTATGCTGAAATAAATCTCCTACATTCCTAGACTCTATAGGACTTTTATTATGAAGGTCCTTAAATCATCAGGTAAATGCAAATCAAATGAACTCTGAGGTTCCATCTTATACACATCAGAATGGCTAAAATCAAAAACTCAAGTAATAGCATGCTGGTGAGGATGAAGAGCAAAGGGAACACTCTGTCATCGCTAGTGGGAGTATAAACTTGTATAACTACTATGGAAATCAAGTTGGTGTTTTCTCAGAAAACTGGGAATAATTCTACCTCAAGACCCAGCTATACTACTCCTGGGCATATATGCAAAAGGTACTCCACCATCCCCCAAGGACACTTGCTCAACTACATTCATTGCAGCTTTATTAATAATAGCTAGAAACTCTAAACAACCTATATGTCCCTCAACTAAAGAATGGATAAAGAAAATGTGGTACATCTACCCAGTGGGATATTATTCAGCTATTAAAAAGAAGGATATAATTAATTTTCCAGGCAAATGGATGGAACTTTATAATATCATCCTGAGTGAGGTAACTCAGTCCCAAAGGACATGTATTGTATGTCCTCACTTATAAATGGATATAAGCCTTAGAATACTGGTTCCATGTTATACTTCACAGATCCAAAGAAGCTAAACAAGAGGGAAGGCCCAAGCAAGGAAGCTTGAATCTCACTTAGAGGGGGAATAGTCATAAGGGGTTGATGGAGGGAGGGAATTGGAAAAGAGGGGGAATGGGGAGGGGAATGGGGGATTCAGGATTAGGTGTGGGGAAGGACAAGAGAGATAGCTCGATGACCATGAAAATTAACAGAAATCTGCAAGTGATGAGAGTGAGTAGGTGGGAGGCATCTCCAGGATGAGAAAGATCTGGGATAAGGAAGGCACCCAAGAATCAATGGGGGTGACCTTAAATGTGACTCACTATATTAGAGATATGGAACCTGAAGAGGCCACCTCCTATAGGCCCCCAGAGAGCAACCCCAGTGGAGCTATAGAGACACTAACCTACCCACCCATAAAACGTTTGATCCAAGATTTATTCTGTCTACAAGTAATATAGGAATGGGGTGGGAGATGGGAAATCAGAGCATGAGGGAATGGCCAACCAATAACTGGACCAACTTGAGACCCATCCCATGAGCAAACACCAATCCCTAATACTATTAATGATACTCTGTTACGTTTGCAGACAGGAGTATGTTGTCCTCTGTGAGGCTCCACCCAGCAGCTGACTCAGATCAATACAGATACCCACAACCAAACAATAGATGGAGCTTGTGGACCCTTATGGAAGAGTTGGGGGAAGGATTGTGGTGCCCCAAAGGGGATAGGAACTCCACAGGAAGACCAGCAGAGTCAACTAACCTGGACCCTTGGCGCTCTCAGAGTGTGAATTACCAATGAAAGAACATACATGGGCTGGACCTAGGCCTCGTTACTTATATGTAACAAATGTGCAGCTTGCCCTTCATGTGGGTTCCAAACAACTAGATTGGGGGCTATACCAAAAGCTGTTATCTATATGTACGATATATTTTTTCTATCTGAGCTGCCTTGTCTGGACTAATTGAGAGAGGATGTTCAAAGACTTGATGTGTCAGGGTAGGGGGATATGCAGGGCCCCCCACTTGCTCAGAAGAAGGGGAGTGGAAGAAGAAGAAGAAGAATTGTGGGAGGAGTTGGCAGGAAGGAGGACAGTGAGGGAGATGTAAAGTGAATAAGTAAAAATAAAATAAAGTTTAAAAAATTGTCAAAGATATTTTCTGTATCTATAGAAATGTTCTGTCATTAGTATCTGTCATTGAGTCTTTATGTGGTAGATTACATTTATTAATTTATGTAGGTTAAACCTACATACATCCTAAATCTTTGGGATGAAGCTGATTTCATTATGATAGATAATCTTTCTGATGTGCTTCTGAATATTATTGTATATATAAAACCCTAAACAGTCTACCAGAAAACTCCTATGGCTGAACAAATATTCAGCTTAGTAGCAGAATGCAACACATACAAATCAGTAGACTTTATAAAGATCAGGAACATATCACAAAACAAATCAGGAAAACTATATAAATCATAATTAATAAGACTTTCTAAAAATAAAATATCTTAGAATAAATTTGAGTGAGTGAAATATTTGTATAACAAAAATTTAAGAGATTGAAGAAAGAAATTTGAAAAGTGTAGTAAAATATGGAGAGAATTTCTCTGCTACAGATTGCTAGAATTAATATTCTGAAAATGGCCATCCTATCCAAAACAACTACATATTTCATTCTTCACAGATACTGAAATAAATCTTAAAATTTACAGGGAAACACACACACACACAAACACACACACAAACACACACGCACACAAACATGTTCACCCCCACCCTCCAAAAATCCCTGAACAATGAAAACACTGATGGAGGTGTCACTATCTCTGATTTTAAGTTATTCTCTAGAGCTAGAGTAATATGGTACTGGAATCTATGGCCCCATATTTTTGACGAAGAAATCAAAAATTACACATAGCAGAACAGACAAAATTTTTCACCAACGGGATACCTACAGATAACACCCTGTAAAACAAAGTATACCATTAAACAAGTAAAGTGGCAGTGTAAATGTAACTTTTATTTGACTGATGAAATTGTTGTCTCAGAGGTTCACTACTGAATAAATTCACCCTTTCTAATCCTTTTGAACTCTGGCTGATTCAATGCAGCTGTTCTGGCTCAAACTCCTTTCCAAGCTCACTGATTCATTCTGGCTTCTCTGGTCTTCTTACTGAATTGCTCAGCTCAGCTTCAAACTATCTCTGGCAATTTGTTCTAATCTTCTGGCTCCTTCCTTTTCTGTGGCTTCAACTGCCTCTGAGTGAACTCAGCTCCACTACACTGCCTTCATTGTACTGACTCCCAACTCACTCACAACTCCCTGAATTGCTCTTAAATAGTTTCTTTATCATGTACTGTTCTCATTAGATATGGTGTGTCCTATCTCTGAGTCATTCTGTCAAATCTTTCTCTAATTCATCAATTTGTCTACCCCTCAATTAGGCATCACTTTCAAACATGACTGCTTTCTTCTACAAACTAATTTTACTTTAAAGGCGTATACTAAGAATGTGTCTGTACTCCAGCCAGAGGGATTAAAGGAGTGTGGCATGTCTATATTCAAGCCAGACCACACAGACCCAGATCCCTGGATGTAATGCACTGCCAGAGCAGCCATGCTGGTAAACCAAAACTCCAATAGAAGGCACCATATAGAGTAGGAAAAACATCTTTTATCACTGATAAATCTGACATAATATTAGAATCCAGAATATATAAATAATTTCAAATACTAAATGAAAAGAAACAACCCAATTTAAACTGGGACATGGAACTAAATGGAAAGTTCTAAAAAGTTGAAATAGAAATGGCTGAGAAACAATTTGTAAATGTTCAATATCTCTAGCTCTCACTGAAATGTAAATAAAACTTCTTTGAGATTTGGTGTAACCCTAGGCATAATTGCTAAGATAGAAAAAAATGATAAGAAATATTGATGTGGATGCCAGGAGAGAGAAACATTTATTAAGAGCTGGTGGGTGTGTAAACTGGAGCCATCACTATGGAAATTAGTGTGGGGGATCCTCAAAAGCTATAAATAGATCACCACATGATCAAATTTAGTGAATGAAAACAATCCAACCTTATTATCTAATAACTGTCAGAAGTCAGACTTGGGTCTCTGAGCCAAAATCAATGTGTTGGCTGGATTATGTTCCTCTCTGGAAACTCTAGGAGAGCTTTCATTTTCTTACCTTTCCCAACATCTCTGAAGCTTCTTATATTCATTCCTGGGTTCATTACTATGTTCTGTCTTCAAAGGTGGTGATTACTGGTTGTGTATTTCTCCTGTCACAACTTCTGACAGTAAATGTTCTTCTGCCTTCTCCCTTTAAAAATCTTATAGTTTTATTTAAGCCTATTAGATGATCAAAAAGTATCTTTCTGTACTAAAAAACAACTAAATGTGGGCTGCAATTCCATCTGAAACAGTAATTCTTTTTAACAACTCTATCACTCTGTATATTAAACATATTATATAAAAATATAAAATATAAATATCTAAATTGATTAATAGATTATTATATTAATGACTTTGACATGGAATGTATTTTACTATTATCTGCCCATCACAACCATGTGATATTTCCTCTCTATATATTGCTAGAGTCTGTTTGCTAATATTTTGTTAAGATGTTCTACATCTACATTCGTGAAAAATGTTGTATGTTTCATAAGCTGTGCTGTTTTTTTGAGTCTTGATATTAGAGCAAATTCTGTACATCAGCATGTGTATTTTTCAGTGTTTCTTACAGTTTCATTTCTGGAGAAATTTGTTCATAGTTGATGGGAATTTTTCCCACACAAGTGCTTGAGAAAACTTGTGCTAGAAAATGTATGACTGATATTTTTGTTATTCCAGTTGGTTTTGGATGTTTCGAGGTATACATTTAGTTTCAGTAGTGGATGTAGGACCATTTAGGTGGTTGACTGATTGATTGATTGATTGATTGATTGATTGATTGATTGATTTTTGATTATTATCCATGATGCAATCTTTTCATAACTTCTCTATTTCATGAAAATGATCAACTTTATCAACATGAATTATTGAAAATAATTCCTAATTGTCTTTCAAAAATACTCTACAGATTGTAATAATGCCATTCTTTCCATTCTAACATTACTAATTTCTATCTTCTTTCATCTTAAACCATCAAGCTTGAGTCTTGTAAGTGTTATTGTGCTGATTCTAGAATCAAGATTTTTTTTTGGCTTTTATAATTTTTTCTGCTATTAACTTGTGGTCTGTGCATTTTCTTAATCTCCTTTATCTTTGGAATTTTATTTGGCTCTATTTATCTACCTTTCTGTGTAGGAGTTCAGATAACTGATTTGAAAGTTGTCCTTTTTTCCAGTATAAGGCTATTCTGTAAATCTTCTAAGTATGTTTTAAATATTTTTCACATATTTTACAATATGTACTTTCATTTTAAATTTAAAATAATTTCCTATTCCTTTGTTTCTTTTTTCTTTTCTTTTCTTTTTTTCATTTTTTCTTAAATAATATATATTTTATGCACAGACTGTCTTTGCAAATGTCTTTTACATAAAGCTGTTTCATATTTTATCAAYACTTTGAGAATTTCATACAATGTATTTTTATATTTAGCCCCCAGCAAAATCCTTCCAGGTCAACCCCTACCTCCCTACTCACTCTATTTTATGTCCTTTTATTTTAAACCTAAACAGGCATTGACCTGTAAAATTTATCCCTACTGACTATCTTTCATAATGCTAGACATTTCTATGCACACTACCTGAGTAATACCATAATCATCAGTTTTACCCACCTTTGAAACCTATGACCTACCATAACAACTGTCTTAGCAACATATACCCACTGACATAATAGTGGCATGAGTGTTATGGGACTAACCAAACACATTTTATTAGATTTAAGGCCCATTCCATAATATGCAGTCTACTTCTGGCACTTTTATTGGGACCAAGAACCTGTGGATAGATAGGTCATAGGCTCTAGGGGAAAATCTACCAATATTTGTCTGCTTAATGGACATAGTATTAAAATGACTCCTAATAATTTATTTGCATACCCATAGGTTAGTGCATCTCTCAGTCCTCCTCAGAGAAGCTTCTTCTTCTTGAAATACATGATTAAAAGAGACCTACAACTTGTTTACAGATAATAATAGACTAAAGAGTGTTTAGTCTTAAATTAGACACTCATATCACATATCATGCCTTCAAAAACTCAGGGATAATCATGGAAGAGGGGTAGAAAGATTGTAAGATTAAAAGCTGGTGGATGACTATAAGGTAACAGGGTTTTCTAGACACAGCATGGAAGTTGCAATACAGACTTAGAGCATCTGTGACAGCAGGAACAAGACTTGCATAAACTCTAGCTAGACAAAATCCCAGCATGAAGTAGGTAGGTGAGCATGAGAGAGCGTGAGTTGAACTATTGAGAAAGTAAAACAACAGAGGCCATTTCAAAAAAAAATTTTGGGTCATTACTTAAACATTTAAGCATTTACCTTGTGTCTCAGCTACCTCATTCCTAAATACTGATCCAAAAGAGATAAAAGCACATATTCACAACGATCTGTATAAAGTGCAGATTTACTTTAAAAATGCTAATAAAGTACTCTAACCCCAAACATCCATTAACTAATGAATAGATAATTAAACTATGATGGTACATCCATATCTAATGGAAAGAGTGAAAAGTCATAAAGCCAGCACAGCTGCTTGACAAAGATCCAGCTAATTGAGCCACATGACTAAATCACTACTGTGCCATCTTTCACTTTTGGTCTTGATCTCCATGGGTTGCATGCCTGGAGGACTTTTCATATTTGTACAACTTGGAATACTGGATTGATGGAAATTTTCTTATGGGTTGTTTATGCCTTCTCTCATGAATACTGCTTCTTAGCTTCCCCAAGAAATTCCTGAGCATGCCACCCCTCCTGCTTTTAGGGAAATACATTTATTTGGCTAATTTGAAGGTCTTCTTTGCACTCTGGAGGTTGTGACTCAAATAAAGGTGCCAAAGATCTCTTTGTTAGGCTCCACTTCCAAGATACCATTGGAACATCTGCCCCTGGACTTACTCAGGAACAAGACTCAGAAGGCTAGAGAAGCTAGCAGCAGATCAAATTAAAAGCCTCATCTTACTATACACTCAGGCGAATACATGGCATAAAAGATTGTAGGCTGCATATGGTTTGCCCTGTGAGGAAAAGGTACAGCAACAAAGTGAGATTGGATATCATTGTTATCTCTGCCCTGAAAAGGGGCTTATATTGATAGATAAAGAATTATGTGGAAAATGGTAAAAAAAAATAAAATAAAATAAAATATTAAGACCTCCCCTTCTTCAAAATGTTAGTGCATACCTGGCCACTGTGATGTTCTATAACCAAGGAACAAATTAATACCAACATTAGACAGATAAATAAATTATACAAATGTATAAATGTTGTATTATGTCAGAAATTGCATAATGCATTGGTTACAAAGGAGCACATGAAAAGTTTTGGGATGAAAACTGGATACACATTGGTACAGGAGACAAATTCCTAAACAGAATACTGATATCTCAGACACTAGGATCAACAATGAATGGGACCCCATGAAACCAAAAGTCTTCATTAAGGCAAAGGACACAACCAATAGAACAAAATGGCAGCTACAGAATGGGAAAAGATTTTCACCAACCCTACATCTGACAGAGAGTTAATATTGAAAATATAGAAAGAACTCAAGAAGTTAGACACCAGCAACCCAAATTACCTTACTTAATAAATGGGGTACAAACTTAAACAAAAAATTCTCAGCAGAGGAATCTCAAATGGCTGAGAAACACTTAAAGACATGTTCAACATAATTAGTCATCAGGGAAATGCAAATCACAATGACAATGAGATTCCATCTTACACCCATCAGAATGGCTAAAATCAAAAATCCATGCGACAACACACAGAAGTGAGGATTGGATGGGAACACTGCTCCATTGCTGGTGAGAATGCAAACTTGTACAACCATTGTGGAAATCAATTTAGTGGTTTCTCAGAAAACTAGGAATAGTTTGACTTCAAAACCTAGCCATACTGTTCCTGGGCATATACCCAAAAGATGCCCCATTATACCACAAGGACACTTGCTCGATTATGATCATAGTAGTTGTATTCATAATAGCTAGAATCTGGAAACAACCTACTAGTCCCTCATTTGAAGAATGGATAAAGAAAATGTGGCACATCTGCACAGTAGAATACCATTTAGCTATTAAAAATAAAGATATCATGTATTTTGTAGTCAAATTGATGGAACTTGAGACTATCATCCTGGATAAGGTAACCCAGAGAAAAACAAGCATGGTATATATTCACTTATAAGTGAATATTAGGCATAAAGTACAGAATAGCCATGCTATAACCCACAGATCCAATTAAGCTATATAATAAGGAAGACCCAAGGGAAGATGCTTGAATTTCACTCAGAAGGGAAAATAAAATTGTCTTTGGATGTGGACAGAGGGAGGGAAATGGGTGAAAGAGGGGATAGTGGGGGAAGTGGAAGGAAATAGGTATAAAAAGAACTAGGGAGAGATAGTTCAGAGACTGAACAGAAATCGCTGGAAGACTGGAGGTTGGAGGGCATCTCTAAGACATGTGGGAAGCCTGGGATAGGGGAGGCACCAGGTAATCTGTGATGATGACTCTATCTGAGACTCCTAGCAGTGGGGTATATGGAGCCAGAAGTGGCCACCTCCTGTAGCCAGGCAGGACTACCAGTGAAGGTATAAGGACATCAACCCACCCACAAAACCTTCAACCCAAAACTTGTCCTGCCTACAAGGAATGCAGGGACAAAGACGGAGCAGAGCCTGAGGGCATGGCCAACTAATGACTGGCCCAACTTGAGACTCATTACATGGGCAAGGACTAATAACTGACACCCTTAATGATATTCCATTTTGCTTGCAGAGAGGAGCCTACCCTAAGTGTCCTCTGAGAGGCTCCACCTAGCAGCTAACCAAAACAGATGCAGCAGCCCACAGCCAAACACTAGAGTCTTATGGAAGAGTTGGGGTAAGGATTGAGGGACCTGGAGGAAATAGGGACTGCAAAAGAAGACCAATGGAGTCAACTAAGCTGGACCATTGGGGGCTCGCAGAGACCAAGCCATCAAACAAAGTGCTCCCAGAGGCTAGATGTATCCCTGTCCCACACATATGTAACATATATACAGCTTGGTCTTCATGCAGGTCCCCCAACAACTGGAGCAGGAGCTATCCTTGACTCTCTTGCCCACCTGTGGATCCTGTTTCCCTAACTGGGCTGGGCTGCCTTGTCTAGCCTCAGAATAAGAGGATGTACCAGTCCTGCACTTGATGTGCCAAGGTGGTTTGGTACAGAAGGGCACCTTCTCCTTCTCAGAGGAAAAGGGGAAGGGGTGGGAGTGATCAGGTTGTAAAGTGAATAATCAGTAACTTAATAGAAATAAGTTTTTAAGCCCATATATTCGTGACATGGTAATTAACTAATTTTAAAGGTTATTGAACATAGGAAAAGAGACATGAAAGTGAAGAAGGTATATAAGAAAAGAGAAAGGGAACCAAAATGGGGAGAGAAAAAGGAGAAATAGGGTGAATATGAACAAAGGAAATAACATGCATGCTTAAAAATATAACAAGGAAATCTCTTAATTCACATAATTTATATGCACTTATAAAAAGCTGAAGGTGAAAAATAGAAAATGCAGAACTGAGCACTTTAAATGATCAGTTTTACTATATGCAAAATAGAATTGACTTTTAAAAGGTATAGTAAAAACAAAAATGAGAAAGCATTTGCAAATCTTGAGCAGGGAGTGATAGAATAAAATAGGCACTATAGAGATAATATATATTTGCAGATCAGAAGAAAAAGAAAGGCAGAACTTTGGTAAACCATTAGGAGGTATTGAATAATCTAGGTTAATGGATGATGGGAGGCAACAAAAGATATCTTGAATGTTTGAACAGAGGACTTCAAAATGTCCAAGCAAAGTTCAAAAGTCATTGTTACACAAAAAGCTTGTACTTAATCTATATGATTCCTAGGGGTAACTAAAAGTAAATACAGCTTTGTTGATAAGGTATTGCCTCTCTATGTTAATGGTATCTAGGATTCTGAGTGCTTATACAGGCTACAGAGAGTTGAAGAGCAGAGGATTAGACATGGGAGATTTTAATTTTTATTTGGCTGAACCAAAAGATATCCCTAAATGTCCTCTAAGATTGCTATCATGTTCTACTCCCTCTTTTGGAAGCTACTAAAAACTAGTCCAGAGAACATGACTTGGTGACCAATATTTGTTCTTCAGAGCATGATATAAGCACAAGTAGTTGCATTTACTTATGTGAAAGAAATAAGAATTTAAGAGTCATACTTTGATGATGAACCCTCTGCAGTCAGTTCAATCTACCCCAATAGATGAAGGGTTCAGTCATCAAGTTTAGACTGGAGCTTAACTAGACTGTAGGTTTTAGGTTTTTTGATACAGTGCTATCTCTTCTTTTGCATGCCACATTCTGCATTCAGATCAAAGTTTACTTAGTCAGATTTAGTCTGTCCTGACATAAAGTTTCAGAAACAAACATAGGGAAATTGTTCCTTCCTTCAAATTGTGCTAGATTTACAAAACAGGATCTTTTTCCTTTCCTTGGATAAATGTTTCCTACCTCCCATACTTCCATTTTTAGAAATGTCTCTTGGGAAGTGACTGTATCAGCATCCACAAGGGAGAATATCTTCTCTTCTGTAAACCCACGTTTTTCTAAGCCATCAATATGTACATTTGGCTTCAATTCAGCCCTGTTTCATAATTTCAAGTAACATTTGTTGCTTAATATAAAAATAATTGTAAAACTACAAAGTATTAAGTATCCCCACCTACAAATGTCTCTTATCCTTCAGGAAATACTATAAGCCATTCTAATACTGTTTCAATTGCTACGGTTTGAATACAAATGCCTCCCATTTGAATGGCTGGCCCATAAGAAGTAGCATTATTAGGAGGTATGGCCTTGTTGGAGTATAAGTAACCTTGCTGGAGGAAGTGTGTCATTGTGGAGGTGGGTTTATATATGTATTACATATGTTCAAGCTATGCCCAGTGTGGACAGTCTCCTGCTGCCTCCTTATCAAGATAAACTCTTGGCTCCTACAGCACCATGTCTGTCTGCATGCTGCCATGTTTTCTGTCATGATGATAATAGACTAAAACTCAATTAAATGTTTTCCTTTTTAAGAGTTGTTGTTCAACATTTCTTAAGTGCTTCTCAGCCATTTGAGAATCTTCTGTAGAGAATTTTCTGTTTAGCTCTATACCCCATTTTTTAATTGGGTTATTTGATTTTTTTTTTGAGTCTACCTTTTTGAGTTCTTTGTATATTTTGGATATTAGCCCTCTATCAGATATAGCATTAGTGGAGATCTTTTCCCAATTTGTAGGTTGCTGTTTTGTCCTATTGATAGTGCCCTTTGCCTTACAGAAGCTTTTCAATTTCATGAGGTCCCATATGTCAATTGTTAGAGCCTGATTCATAGATGCTCTGTTCAGGAATTTTTCACTTTGCCAATGTATTTGAGGCTATTTTCCACCTTCTCTTCTATTAAATTCAGTGCATCTGTTTTTATGTAGGGTTCCTTGATCCACTTGGACTTGAGCTTTGTAACAAGGAGATGAATATAGAACAATTTGTATTCTTCTACATGCAAACTGCCAGCACCATTTTGTTGAAAATGCTTTCTTTTTCCACTGTATGGTTTTGGCTTCTTTGTCAAAGATCAAGTGTCCATAGGTATGTGAGTTCATTCCTGTGTCTCCAATTCTATTGCATTAATCTACCTGTCTGTCTCTGTGCCAATACCATATGGTTTTTATCACTATTTCTCTGAAGTGCAGCTTGAGGTCAGGGATGGTGATTCCAGCAGAAGTTCTTTCATTGTTGAGAATTGTTTCTGCCATCCTGGGTCCTTTGTTTTTCCATATGAAGTTGAGAATCACTCTGTCAAGGTCTGTGAAAAATTGTGTTGGAATTTTGATGGGCATTGCATTGAAACTGTAGATTGTTTTTGGTAGGATGGCCATTTTTACTATGTTAATCCTATCGATTCATGAGCATGGGAGATCTTTCCATCTTCTGAGGTCTTCTTTGATTTATTTCTTCAGAGACTTGAAGTTCTTGTCATATGGATCTTTCATTTATTTGATCAGAGTTATGCCTGGGGATGACATTACCTGAAGTACACAATAGTAAGGAGACAGAACAGGAAGAGACTATCTCCAGTAGATAGACATGACCCCCAGTTGAGACAGGGGACCACCCACCCATCAAAATGTTTAACTCAGAATTGTGCCTGTCTAAAAGAAATATAGGGACAAAAATGGAGCAGGGACTGAAAGAAAGGCCACCCAGTGACCAGCCCAACTTGGGATCCATCCCATATGCACACCAAATCCTGACACTATTACTGAGGCCATATTGTGCTTGCAGACAGGAGCCAGGCATTGTTGTCTTACAGATATTTCTAGCCAACCATTGGATTGAGGTTGAGGACCAACATGGAAAAGTTAGAGGAAGGACTGAAGGAGCTCAAAGGAATTGCAATCCCAGAGACTAAGCCAAAAACCAAGCAGCATACATGGACTGGTTTGTGGCCTTGGACACATGTATAGCAGAGGACTGCCTTGTCTGGCCTTGGTGGGTGGGAGAGGATTGCTTAATCCTGTAGATAACTGATGCTGTAGGGAAGGGGGATGGTGGTAGTGGTGGTGGTGAGGGGAGGGTGGGCAGGCAGGTGGGGGAGCACCTTCTCAGAGGCWGGGGGAGGGAGGATGGGGTGAAGAACTTAGGATGGGGGCCCAGGAAGGGGGCAACATTTACATTTGGAATATAAAAAATAATTTAATAATTTAATAAAAAAATAAGATTTGCTGTAGTCATGGTGTCTCTTTACAGCAATAAAACTCTAACTAAGACATATTTGAAGTAAATGCATTTCAGTTATCTGTCCTTCTTCCCAGGGGCCTCTCACAAAACGTAACAAGTGAGCCTTCAGCTATCGTAAAGTTTGACTCTAGGCTTGGGGTCTTTGGGATTTGGATGCTGATCTCTAGAATAATAATGAAACATAGATCACTGAGAATAGTTCGTGAATGACAGTTTCTACTCTCTTCGTGCAAAAGGCATGTCCTACTCTGAAAATGTATGTACCTTAGAGATCAATTTTTACAAATCAAAAATTTGGTTAAATACTCCTAAGTGGATGAATCTTTACACGAAATGACTTGGTAGGTGTGTGTTTTACAAGCCTAGTTGTTTTGATTATTCATGCTGGCTTCAAGAAGGGTACAATTCAATTGCAATTATGTTGATCACGGCACTCAAAAACAATCTGAAAGCCAAGGTCTTAAACTGTGCCCATACCTAGCCACTACAACTGGCTTCATTTGTGTCATTACACAGCTCGTTAGAAACTGCCTTGAGTGTGATTTAGTGCTAAGCTTTTTTGTTTATGATTTATTGGCCTTGGCTGACACATTATAATGACTAGCTGAAAAGTAAACTGCCGTGTGTCCTCAGAACCCTGGGATGTCATGCATTAAAACATAACTTTCTAATCAATTGATGTCACTATTAAATTGGTACCAGTCAAAGTCGTCAATTTGGTCAACTGATCTTTCATACTTATTTTTCACATTTACTTTTTTTTTTTTTTTTTTTTTTTTTTTTTGTGGAGGCAGAAGGTGTCCTTATAGAGGCCAGCCTACAATTTGCAGTTCTTTCCCTCCACGATGGGATTCTCCTGGTAAGCCATCTCACAGGTCCTTTTTGTAATTTTCTATTATCTCCGACTCCACAGTGACCTACTTTTTAATTTTGTTTCCCAAATAGAAGGTCTAAATTGCCAATCAAACACAATAAAGAAAACATCAATCAACATGAGGATTGGTGTTCTTTGGGAGGGAGCTGGAAAATTGCATAAAAATGAACTGTGGTGTTTTGAATATGTTTGGCCGGTGGTCTTGTTGCAGGAAGTGTGTCACTGTGGAGGTGGGCTTTGGTGGGTCCTAGTGCTCAAGCTCCACCAAGTGTGGAAGAGCGCCTCCTAGCGGCCTGCAGATGAGAATCTCCTTCCTCCTGGCTGCCTTTGGATCAAGATGCAAAACTGTCAGCTCCTCAAGTACCATGTCTGCCTGGATACTGCTATGATTTCCACCATAAGGAAAATGGACTAAACCTCTGAAACTGTAAGCCAGCCCTAATTAAATGCCTTCCTTTGTAGGAGTTACAGAGGTCATGGTATATCCTCATAGCAATGGAAATTGTAACTAAGACAATGAACTACATTAAAAAATTGTCTCTGATTGTAAGCAAAGCCAAAAAAACAAAACAAACAAAACAAAACAAAAAACAAAAAAAAATACCTCAAAGTCCTAGAGCCCCGCAGAGTGTGATATAGATGTTCTGTTTAAAGCTGAGCTCTCAACAATCACTTATCCGCAGCACCTTGGTGGAGCTTGAGCACTAGGACCCACCAAAGCCCACCTCTTTTGTAGTTCCATATTATTTGTAGACTTTTTTTCTATTTTAGTGAAGAATGTGGTTAGCATTTTGATTGGACTTGTTTTGAATATTTAAATTGCTTTGGTAGGATGATCATTTTCACAATATTAATTCTACAAATTCTTGAGCCTGAGAAGTCATTTCATCTTTTGATATCTCCCTAATACCTTTCTTTAGTAATTTTAAAGCAGGCATTGCATAGATGTTTCAGCTCCTCGGTTAGGTTTATTCATAGGTAATTTTAGAAGCAATTGTGAATAGGAGTGTGTCCATGATCTCTTTCTCAGCATGTTTGCTATTGGTTTATAAAAAGTGTTTCAAGACTGATACGAATTGAAATCTTATCTAACTAGGTGCTCCAAGAGTTCCCAAGTGGACTTTCATCCCTGTTTTTACTTAGTAATAATGCCTACTAAAATTGATTGTTGATTCTGGACTTTGGCATACAGTAGAAATAGGGGAAGTGGACATCCCAAAAGCAAGCAGGATAAGGACTTTCTGAGAGGGACACAAAGACACACACACACACACACACACACACACACACACAGAGAGAGAGAGAGAGAGAGAG
>BDUI01000202.1:35047-49359 GCA_002335545.1 Apodemus speciosus
TATTTTTTAAAAAACCTGCAAATGGCCAAGGAATACCTGAGCAAGGATCAATATCATTAACCATCAAGAAAATGCAAATCAAAATCATTATTTACTGTCACTTTGTCACAGTTAGAAAGGGTGTTATTTTAAAATACAGCAACAATTTCTGATGAGGACACAAAGAAGGAAAAACCCTTATGCACTGCTGGTGAGAATGTAAATTGGTACAGTCATTACTAACAGTAGTATGGATTTTCTGCAAAAGATTCAAAGTAGAAATACCATATCTAGCAATCCTACTCCTGAACACATACACACACACACACACACACACACACACACACACATACAAGGAGAGAGAGGAAATAAATCAGAATGCCAAACACAGATTTGCATTTCCATATTTATTGAAACAATAGCTTCAGAGGAACAAATATGGAATCAGCCTAAATGTTCATCAACATATGAGTGGACAAAAACTACAGTACATACATATAATAAAATATTATTCAGCTGGATAAATAATAAAATCCCGTGATTTGAGACAATAGATAGATAACTTTGGAAGGCATTATACTAAGGTAAAAAAAAACAAGCATAGAGAAACAAAAGTTGCATAGCACTCTTCATATGTGTAATCTAAAAAGAACAGATCAATCTCATAGAAATGTAAATTAGTACAGTGGCTATCAGAGCCTGGCAAATGTGGGAGACAATCCAGAAATAGGGAGGGCTTGAGCCAATGGGTATCAACTTACAGTTAAAAATGGAGACTACATTCTTGGGGGAAGGCTAGCACAGAAGGGTAATTACAGGTAAAATAATGGTTCCTTTAAGATAGCTAAAAGAGAAGAGGCAAAATGCATTTGCCACAAAAATGATGACTAAAAATGATTGATATTACTAATTGTTCTGAATTGATTATTCACAATACATACATGTATGGAGATACTACATTTTATTCCATAAACATGTCCAATCATTTTGTCAAAAAAACATTAAAAATAATTATACCCTCCATATGTAGGAAAATTTCAACATTGTCTTATAAATACCTAACCAAAATCAGGTTGGTATTCCTAATGGTAGTATATGCAATTTCCAAAATCCTACAAGAACTACCAAGTGCTATGTTTATTTCATAGTACCAAGATAGTTAAAATACAATAACATACACTTTACATGACATGCTGACATACTTACATTTTTACCCAATACTTCCAAATTACATTTCATATCTTTTGGATCTAATAAATCTGAATTTTTGTCACTTCTCTATTATAGAGTCAAATTGATGCTACTGACATAGTGGTCCAACATGAGATCGGATAGAAATTCCATATTGTCACAGTCTATTTGTACTGATTATATTAAAGAGCAGGAAAGTTGATATAGACCTGTACCAAGACCATGAATGTTGTGTGAATAATCCACTCAATAAATAACAATGAAACTGAAAAGATATCTCAATGAAGAAGCACCAATAGTCAATAAATACATGAAGAAATGTTCAACATCCTTTATTCCACCAGAGAAATGCAAATCAAACTGCATTGATTTATCATCTTGCTCCAGTAAGAATGGCTATCATCAGGAAAGCAAACAAACTCTGGCAAAGATTCAGGGGCTGGGAAAGAATCTTTCTTATTTATGTATAGAGGGAATATAAAATACTCCAGTAACTGTAGAAATCGCTATATTGTTTCCACAAACTAAAAATAAAGCTTCCATATGATCTGGTCATAACAAATCTGTGTAAACGAAAGTATTGACATCAGCATGTGGTAGAGATTCTATTAACACCACAAAAGGTACATTATAATATCAGCTTAGCATAAAGAAAAGGTGGTGTGTATGTGTTTGTGTACATCTATGTATACTGGAGTTTTATCCAACAACAAATAAGAATGAAATTGTGCCAATTACAGGTATACTGATAGACATGGGTGTAGCTTATCATTTGCAATAAGTTAGTCTCACAAAGAACAAGAATGTGCTTTCTCTCATCTGTGGAATCTAAGATGAGGATGACATGAAAATAAAATTGGAACTATTATAGCTGCGAGCCATGAATTTATATTGCTACTCATCCTGGTGCACGTGAATATAGTTTGTTGATAGAGCTGTTGCCTAGTATGCACAAGAACCTGAGTTTAACTCCTAGTACCAGAAAAAACAATTAGGACTTTCCTATTACTTTAGTCATTAGTGATTACCTAAGAGGGATATAATTACTCAACTATGTCTGCCTCTTCATGCATATAAGAAAAGAAATTCTGATCATGTATAATAAATCATTAAAATATTCAAACACTTGTAACTAGAACAAAACTCACACCAAAGACAGAGGAGGAACAAAACTTATCTGAAGAGACCTAGTTGGGGCATTAATGTTGCTTGCTATAAACTGTGATGTTAGAAACTGTGTTTTGTTAACATGAAAATATAGACAGTTGATTACCAGAGTCTAGAGAATATGCAGGTAGTAAGGTAATGAAAATGTGTATAAATTACTTAATACAAAAGTTGAGTTAATAAAAACAAGGAAAAACTATTTACTGATAAATTACTCTGCCAGATACTGAGCTGTGGCCTCAGAAGAAAAAAAAACAATTTCATTTTTTTAAGCACAAAATTTATTTGGGACAGTTAAAAGAGATACACAACCATATGTCAATGATTCTTATGAAGACACAATAATTATGATAGTTTGCCAAAATTGACTAATTCTCCAATGGGTGTGAAAAAACTAGTCTAGAAATAGACTCATACATATAAAGACATTTTATGATGACAGCCATGATATTGCAGTATAGAGCAGAAAACAGTCTTTTCATTACATAATGCTCTGTTGACCATCAGTTAAGCCTATACAAATTCTCATATTATATAAAATATCAAACAAAAACAACTTTTAGAAGAAAATAGAAAATTCATCATGACCTTGTGATTAATAATAGATGTTTTTCATTTTTCCCTTTTATTGAAAGTAGATTCCTTGCTCATATAATATAATCTGATTATAGTTTCCCATACTGCTACTTTTCTCAGTTCCTCATCCCCTCCCCTCCCATCCAGATCCACTCACCTTCTGTCTCTCATTAGAACAGAAAGCAACCAAACATGAAAAAATAAAATACAAAAAGATGAAGTAAAAGCTATCATATTGAATTTGGACATGGCAACCCAACAAGAGAGAAAGAGTCCCAAAAGCAGCCAAAAGTGTTGAGACCCATTCATTCTCACAGTCTGTTGTCTCATTAAAAACAAACAACCCATGCTATATATGCAGAGTGCATGGAATAGACCCTTGGAGGCTCTGTGTTTGTTTCTGTAATCTCTATGATCTCATATGTGCCTTGCTTAGTGGATTCAGAGGGCTTTATTATCTTGGTGTATTTGTCAGGATTCTCTAGAGTTACAGAACTTACGGGTAGTCTCAATACAGTAAGGAATTTGTCGATGACTAACAGTCTATAGTCCAACTCCCCAACAATGATCATCAGGAGCTGTGAATGAAAGTCCAAGGATCTAGCAGTTGCTCAGGCCTACAAGGCAAGCAGGCAAAAAAGAGAGTGTGAATCCCCCTTCTTCCAATGTCCTTATGCAAGTCTCCAGCAGAAGGTGTGGCCCAGATTAAAAGTGTGTGCCACCACTGCTGGATCTGGGACTTGCTTTGTCCCAAATGACCTTGAACTCAAAGATCTCCCTGTCTTAATCTTCTGGTGCCAAGATCCAGGCCAGAAACTTGTATCTCCCAGCCTCCAGATTAGGATCACAAGTGAGCCTTCCAGTTCTGAATTGTAATTCATTCCAGATATAGTCAACTTGACAACCAGGAATAACCACTACACCTGGTATCCTTCATCCCCTCTGCTTCTTTTGGATTCCCTGACCTCTGAGGAGAGCTCCTATTCAGATTCTCTCCAACTAATGTTGGTCTCTATATTTGTTTCCATTTCTGCTAGAGAAAGCGTCTGGATAAGGCACTGATCTATAAGTATAGCACAGTATCATTAAGAGACATTTTATTGATGTTTGTTTTTCAGATCAGTAGTGTTTGGTTTTACCCTAGGTCTCTGAGATATTTAGTATGCATTGCTTGGTCGCCCAAGCAGTATCTGCTATGGTCCTTTATTGTGGAGTGGGCCTTAAGTGAAATTAGACTTAGGGCACTCCCACAAGTTCTGTGCCACCATTACCCTAGGATATTTTTCAGGAAGGACAAATTGTAGGTCAAAGATTTTGTGGCTGGGTTGGTGTCTATGTTTTTCCTTTGTAGCATGCAGAGTACCTTCCTTTTTTTAATTCGATATATTCTTTATTTACATTTCAAATGATATCCCCTTTCCTGGATCCCCCCTCCTTGAAAGTCCGATAGCCCTCTTCCCTCCCCCTGTCCCCCAATCACCCCCTTCCTATTTCTCTATCTTGGTATTCCCCTACACTGCTGCACTGAGCCTTCCCAGGACCAGGGGCCTCTCCTTCCTTCTTCTTGGGCATCATTTGATATGTGAATTGTTTCTTGGGTATTCCAAGCTTCTGGGCTAATTTCCACTTATCAGTGAGTGCAAACCATGTGTGTTCTTTTGTGATTGGGTCACCTCACTCAGGATGACATTCTCCAGATCCACCCACTTGCCCAAGAATTTCATGAATTCATTGTTTTTAATAGCCAAGTAATATTCCATAGTGTAAATATGCCACATTTTCTGTATCCATTCCTCCATTGAGGGATATCTGGGTTCTTTACAGCTTCTGGCTATTATAAATAGGGCTGCTACAAACATAGTGGAGCATGTGTCCTTATTACATGCTGGGGAATCCTCTGGGTGTATGACCCAGAGTGGTATAGTGGGGTCCTCCAGTAGCATCATGCCCAGTTTTCTGAGGAACCACCCGACTGATTTACAGAGTGGTTGTAATAGCTTGCAACCCCACCAGCAGTGGAGGAGTGTTCCTCTTTCTCCACATCCTCACTAGCACCTGTTTTCTCCTGAGTTTTTGATCTTAGCCATTCTGACTGGTGTGAGGTGAAATAGCAGGGTTGGAATATCAAATGGCTAAGAAGCACCTAAAGAAATGTTCCACATCCTTAGTCATCAGGAAAATGCAGAGTACCTTCCTACAGCAGAGACTAGAACATAGGGAGTAAAGGTTCCATGAAACTCTGCTTCCCAAAGTTAAGTGAGTTATGTGTGTATTGTCTTTAGCAATGGGGTCCCACTGTCAGTTTACAGAGAGAAACTCTTTGTCTTACCAAAACTCTGTGTTGTTTGGGAATTTAAATTGGACAATCCCCCACAGACACACAGACACACACACTTGGCTAACTCAACTGAATGCAACTCAGTTCCATCAGTGGAAGCCTTACCTGGCAACAGGAGGTCAAGAGGTGGCCGAGGAGTTCGATGGTGTAATGGCTAACATTCTGGACTCTGAAAAAGTTTTTTTTAATTGGATATATTCTTCATTTGCATTTCAAACGTTATACCCTTTCCCAGTTTCCTCCCTCCCAGAAAACCCAACTCCCTCCCCCTGCCTCTGAGAAGATACCCCTCTACTCAACCCACTCCCACCTACCAACCCCCCCCTCAATTTTCCCACACTGGGGCATCTATTGAGCTTTCATAGGACCAAGGACCACTCCTCTCAACGATGCCCAACAAGGCATTCCTCTGCCACAATTGTGGCTGGAACCATGTGTACACCTTCATTGATGGCTTAGTCCCTGAGAGCCCTGGGGGGTCTGGCTGGCCTATATCATTGTTCTTCCCATGGGGCTGCAAACCCCTTCAGCTTCTCCACTTCTACCTCTAACTCCTCCATTGGGAACCCCATGCTCAGTTCAATGGTTGGCTGCTGGCATCTGCCTCCGTATCTGTAAGGCTCTGGCAGGAAGATACTTTAAGGGGGACTCTTAATGTGAGAACCAAAATTTTTTTTTGATAAATTTTATTATGTTAAAATTAAGAATTTCTATGCATTAAAAGATACATATTCAACAGAAAACACTTACTTCTTGTCAATTATAAATTAACAAAAACCTTTTGATTTATAGTCACRGATCATCAAATTTCCCTCCATAATTGGACATTTTGTTTTTCTAATGTGGTTTGTTTTCACTTTTACACTAAAGACCATTAAATTTGACTTAGTTTGGATAATATTTTTATTTATTTTCACATAATTAAGAAAGAGACTTATAGAAGTTTTGCAATTTTATGAGGTCCTATTTGTCTATTTTTGATCTTAGAGCATAAGCCATTGGTGTTCTTTTCAGGAAATTTTCCCCTATGCCCATGTGTTCAAGGCTCTTCCCCACTTTCTCTTCTATTAGATTCAGTGTATCTGGTTTTATGTGAGGTCCATGATCCAAATGGCAACCAACAGTTTGGGAAAAAAATTGGACACAGCACTACCTGAGGACCCAGCTATATATCTTCTGGGGCATATACCTAGAAGATACTCCATCATGTAATAAGGACACATGCTCCACTATATTCATAGCAGACCTATTTATAATAGCCAGAAGCTGGAAAGAACACATATGTCCCTCAACAGAGGAATGAATACAGAAAATGTGGTATATTTACACAATGGAGTACAACTCAGCTATTAAAACCAACGAATTCATGAAATTTTTAGGCAAAGGGATGGAACTGGAAAATATCATCCTGCATGAGGTAACCCAATCACAAAAGAACACACATGGTATGCACTCACTGATAAGTGGATATTAGCCCCGAAGCTCAGAATACCAACGATACAATTCACAGACCACATGAAGCTCAAGAAGAAGGAAGACCAAAGTTGGGTGCTTCTGTCCTTCTTAGAAGGGGGAACAAAACAGCCATGGGAGGAGATACAAAGACAAAGTGTGGAGCAGAGACTTAAGTAAAGGCCATTCAGAGACTTCCCCACTTGGGAATCCACCCCATATACTGTCACCAAACACAGACACTAATGTGGATATCAACAAGTGCTTGCTGACAGGAGCGTGATTTAGCTGTCTCCTGAGGGGCTCTGCCAGTACCTGACAAATACAGAGGCAGATGCTCACAGCCAACAACTGGGCTGAGCATGAGGTTCCCAATGGAGGAAGTAGAGAAAGAACCCAAGGAGCTATCAGCCCCATGGAGGAACAACATTATGGAGCAACCATTTCCCCCATTAATCCCAGGGACTAAACTACCAACCAAAGAGTACACATGGAGGGACCCATGGCTCCAGCTGCATATGCAGCAGAGGATGGCCTTGTTGGACATCAAAGGGAGGAGAGGCCCTTGGCCCTGTGAAGGACTGATGCTCCAGTATAGGAGAATACCAGGACAGGGAAGCGGGAATGGGTGGGTTTGTAAGCAGGGGTTAGGCAGGAATGGGATAGGGTGTTTTCAGAGGGGAAACCAGAAAGGGGATAACATTTGAAATATAAATAAAGAAAATATCTATTAAAAAAACAAAAGAAGATTTAATCTGACCTCAGGACATTTGAGAAACACAAATTTAAACCTACTATTTTATAAGTTATTTAAAAGTAGAACTAAGAAAAAAAAGGAATATGCACAGAAATATCCTCTGTAGTAAAGCTAATGCTATTCCCAAACATTATAYGTTATTTAAATGAATATACAAGTATCACAAGCCTACAGCTCCACTATGAGTTATTGGTCAGGGAGGCCACAAAGGCCTCCAAAACAACATAGACTAGGGTTATTGCTCTTGGTTGCCAATCAGAACTGAATAGAAAGATTCTATTTGCTGAAGACATCACACAATTTGGTTCTAAGACAGAAAAATCAAACTGAATCTAAGCAATAAATTTTCCCTACTGCCTTACACAGTCAATAAGAGGCTATATAAGTCACACAGAGAGAAAAATCACTGATGCTTTCACCCAGCTATAGATTTTGCATGTTACAATACTGATCCTCTAGGCAATATGTAATTACTAGTCCAATAGTGGCATGACTGTTAAGGGGGCAAATGTTAATACATTTAATCAGTTACTACTGATTGTCTACTTTCCTGGATCTAGAATCACCCAGGAGGCAACTGTTAGGGATTATCTATCTTAGGCTAATTAAAGTGGGAAGACTTATTTGTGGACAGAAAATAAGAAAATAAATTTTGGACTAAGATCCTAAGCCAACTAAAATCCTAGACTGAATAAACGGGAAAGACTAAGTGGAAAGCAACTACTCATCATCATTTATTGTTTTTTGACTCTGGCTGCCAGATGGCCAGCTGACTCAAGCTCATGTTAATTGACTCCCCAGCCATCATGGGTTATACCCTAAAACCCCAAGCCAAAGTAAAACCTTCCATCCTTCAATTGTTTTTTATGGTTATTTTGTGCCCAAAAGAAAAGTAGCCAGCTACCTCCTGATTGATTTTGAGGCCTGATGTATAAGAATGAGTTCATGCTTGATCATATAAATCTGATCAAAACCCCACATCTGTGAAAGTCATGGACCTAGGTTCTCAGAAGGAGCCTACTACTATTATTTGGCTAAATAATTGTGCTATCAAATGGCCTTGTGAGTATTTATGGCTATATCCATAGACTAGTGCTAGTCTCAGCGTTGGTTAGAGAAGCTTCTGTTTTCAGTAGGAGTTGTTTAATACAGAGGATTCATAACTAGTCAAAGTGTTGAGGATAAGTAACTGTTGACAGTTTCGCTATATATGCGACCTCTATATTTCTAATTCAAAGACCTAAGTAATATTATAGAAAAGCGAGAGGAACTAATATAAATACTGGAAGATAGAAGAGGGGAAGATGTTGATCCAACCACCCTAGAGTAGCTATTGACAATTAATAACTGTTAAGGGGGAAGGAAAGTCACTTTCTTCAGTGGTATAGCCACTGGTTAGTTTTCCATGCTCTAGTAAATAACCCTAACTTATTATTAATCAAGAAGCCCTGATTAAATTCATTAGGTAAAATAAGGACATAGAAGTAGAAGGTGATATTTTGAGTAAGGATTTCAGTGGGATAAGGTATTAGAATGTATATGATCATATGAGAATGTTAAAGAATAAATGAATAATATATATATGAATTCCCAGTATAGATCCATGAGAAAAAGTTAAACCAAAAAAATAGAAAGCTAAAAGTCACCTCACAATAGAGTATATCTAAATGTTCAATAAGCACACAAAATATGTACAACTTCATTGGCCATAACACAGATGAGAATTACAATCATATAGAAGAAACACTCATTGGATTGCCTGAAATTGAAAAAATCTAGCAACACCAAACACTGTCAAGAGTGCAGAGAAACAACAACTCTCACTCTATGAATTTGGTACAACCATTCTGAAAAAGCTTTTCAGTGATATACAGCAAAACTGGGCATGCGGACATATAATACAGCAAGTCTACACCAAGAATGCATGTGGTAGGGATATGCGTATGTGTTCACCCAAACATGATTATAAGAATATTCATATTATATTTTATGATAGATTCAAACCAACCAGACATCTAGCTACAGCAAAAATACTAAATACATTTTTAAATTATTTTTGTAGATTAATTTTAATAAAGCAAAATAGCTACTCTGGCAGGGGATCACATCCAAAGTTATGGGCCAGAGGGAAAGCAGATATGCCACTCACCTTTAATCCTCTGGCTGGAATAGAGACAGGCCCTTTGTTCCCTCTCACTTGAATTATAGACATATCTTTGGTACATACCTTCTTTTGTCAGATGTTATATAAACATTTTAATGGTAAAATTCTTGACAACACAACGCATTTCTGACACATCTTCTATTTGACCTCCATCCTCTGAAACAGAAAGTGGCACTCTATGACCACTTGTCACAGGAGCCCTTGAAAGTCAGACTGCAGGATCTCAATTCTCTTGCCAAGAGGCCTGAGATGTACACACCTTTAATCCTAAACAAGTATGTCTGGTTGAGGGGCAGACAAAGTGACAAATCAGAGAAAGGTTTGACAGAATGAGTCAGAGATAAGATGTGCCTGTTCAGTTCAGTGCAGTTCTGAGCAATTCAATTCGTGGAGTATAGAGGTAGTATTTCCAAGCAGAGCAAATCTGTCAGAAACTGAGAGAAAACAATTTGAATCAGTATGCTTGGAGAGAAGTTTGAAGCAGAACAGTTGATTTGCACCAGGCAGCCAGAGTTCAGAAGAGCTAGAAAGAGTAAGTTTATTTAGCAGTAAGTCTCAGAGTCTCAGACAGAGGCTGGAAGCTTAAGTCTCTGAGATCTGAGCTTGCAGCAAAGAGGCTAGAAACTTCTAGTCCTAGGCCCAGGGATACTTAGAATTCAGCCCAAGCCATGTATTTGTAAAGCTTAGGTATGATATGACTCTCGTCTCATAAGTTCATCTGGGAAAATAAAAAATAAAAGAGATATTTACATTTATAATTTTAACTTCTTCCTTGAACTATTCATACAAATATATGATATGTCTGTTTTATCTTTTCAAAAATATTGATTGATTGATTGATCGATTGATTGATTTAATGTATATGCCTGACTGTTTATACATACACGATACATGGGTGTTAGGATCTGAACCTAGGTCTTCTGCAAGAGTAGTAATTGTTCATAACTTCTGAGTCATATCTCTAGTTCCCATATACAATGTATCTTAATCATCTCTAAACTCTACTTTCCTTCCTGATCCCACTGGACCTTGCCCAACACATATCTCTCCCAACTTAAATGTTCTGTTTATGGTACCTAAATCACTTTTAATTGAAAATTTATACAATATATTCTTATCACAGTTTCTCTTCCTCCCTTCCCTTCCCTGCCTATCCAATGCTATGCCTTTCTACTTAGAAAACAAGCAGATGAAAACAAACAACAATAATAATAATTTTAAAAATGAAAAGGCACAAAACCCACATATAAAAAACTACAAACCCACAAAACTGAAAACTATTAATATAAAAGCTACAGATCAGTAAGGCAAAAAGTGCCCAAGAAAGCAATATGAGACAAAATAGCTATAAAAACACTATTGAACTCATTCTGTAATGGGCATTTACTGCTGGGCATAAGGCTTACAGTTAAATGTGGTTTATATATCCAATGAGGATCCACTGGAGAAAACGTTTTTTTCTTTGGAAGTGGTTGTCACTTGCAGATAGCTCCTTGGTTACTTCATCCTGTTTATTTCCGTCTCTTAGTGCTGGGACCCTGTCCTTGAACCTTACAGGCCATTTGTATGCTGCCACAGTCTCTGTGAGTTCATATGTGTCATATGTGTGTCATTTCTGCAAGTAAAAGTTTTCTTGATGTATCTACCCCCTCTGGCTTTTACACTCTTTCTGCCATCTCTTCTGCATGGCTTCCTGATCCCTGAAGAGGAAGGACTGAGTATTCTAAAGTCTATCACTCACTGCACATTTTCCAGTTATGGACTCTGTGTTAGTTACCATCAACTGCACAAGGAAACAGTATGAAGGCAGAACAAGACACTGATTTGAGTCTTCATCTGGTATAGTCACTCCCTTGTTGTCTTTTTAAAAGTAACCTATCACCACTGTCATATACACAGGTGTGTAAGGCCATCTACTGGGATATAGTCAACCTATATATTTTTTCAACACAGAAAAGATACGTCACCTTGAAAAGCTGAGAAAATATCTCACCAGAGAAGATATCTGTGGACAAATAAGCATGGTATAGTCTTAACATCATTTGCCATCAGAGAAATGAGATTTAAACAACAAAGACACATAGCAAAATCCAATAACAGSGACAACAACAACAGCAACTTCCTGGCAAGTAAGCAACTCAAGGACTCTTATTAATTACAGGTGGGAATTAGAAAATAGTGCAGGGAATCTGGAGCTGTCAGTGAGTTTTGGTTCAGTGAGGAACAAGGAACTACTGAAGGAGCTGAAATTTCCAGAATGCTGAGCTGGATCCGAGAAAGATAAATCTGGAGATATATAACCAAAACAAATGACTACAGGCCTTGGATTTAGAAATGTTACAGTTGAGTTCACCTTCAACCAGCTGGAAGTGAAGAACCCAGATTCCAAAATGATGCAAATCAGCCTGACTGAGTTTCCGAATGAGGAAAAAATCAAACAGCCAAAAGAAGAAATAAAACATAGACAACTTAGTTAAGAAAAAACAGCATCTCTGAAAAGAACAGGCAAAGAGAAAGATAAGAGGGCTAAAGAATTTTTTAAGACAACTGGGTTAGAGGAGGACCTCCTTCCCCTAGAAAACAATTTTCTACAAGAGAGAGAAATCAGTCCCTCTCCATCTCTCCAGCACAGAAGCAAGAGCAGGAGAATGACAAAATACCAGAGACCCCAGAATCTTCAGTGAAAATAGAAAATGTTTTAGTAAGACAGGTTACATCAATGAGTGAAAATCTCCTGAACCTGAACACCTGGATAGTATCMAAGCCTAAAATACTGCCTTCAGCTTAAAAACAAAAATATTCAAAAATGGTAGGGAAAAGACCAGGCCAAAACTTCAGCCACATTCCAAATCATGATCATACATGTGCTCTCAATCACTTTCTGATACTGGACTATAAGAAAGATGTCTATTGTGAACATGCTCACACAGATGGTAGCTGAGCCCAGGAAACCAATCATGACCAGAAGAACTTCCCTGAGACTGATGCCCACCCCCAGCTAAAGCACAGGAATAAGTCCCCCCTGGAGGGGGGGAGGTTTTCATCATCCCATCCTTGGCTGAAAGTAGCTCTTCACCTTCTAACCTGGTTCCCAGTACTGCCAAAGACACCAAAAGTTCACTTGCTTCTTACTGAACAATCTTACAGCTTTTCTCCCCCGGCAAGTCTTCCAAAGTAAACAGTTCCAGTAACGCAGTTCCACTATCCAAAACGAGCCATTCCACAACTCCACAGCAGTCAAATTCCATAAGAAAAATCACACTTCTCTATCTCCGGGGAGAAATATCAGTAAAGTAGCAAAATATGAATGTACTGAGCTAAATGTATCACCATCACTAGAGCTGAAACATGGAAATAATTCTGTAAGTCCTTAGAAGACAAAAACAAAATGGCTGCTGGTGATTTTGTATACCAGAAACTGCAGTACAAATAAAACTCTTAGTCTTTATCTGACTTACTTGTCTTCTATATATCTGAAAAGCCCTATGTGAAGAATGGTGAGATAGGGTAGTAGACAAAGATATTCCCCTTTATAGGGTGCTTCTCTATCACCAGAAAAGTGCTGAGGAGACTTCTCTAAAGGTAGAAGTCCCTCCAACCACCTACCAAAGGCTAAATTCCTCTTCTTTCTCCTCATCTTTCTCCCTCTACTCAGAAATGGTGCTCCCACTATTTAAGTACCAAAAATGTACTTTTTAAAATTTTTGTTTGTTCTGTTTTCTTTGAGACCGGGTCTCACTGTGTAGTTCTGGATGTCCTACAAATATCTATGCAGACCTGACTGGCCTTGAACTCACAGTGATCTACTTCCCTCCACCTCTAAAAAGCGGGGATAAGAGGCATGGCAGCTAACGCCCCCACTACCCTCAACCCACCACTGACTGGCAATGTTGAGAAATGTCCTTTCCCAAAGGATACTATGTTTTCTTGCAAGAAAGACAAGTAGCTCAACTCAAAAGATTTTCATTCTATCAAAGAAAAAATAATCAGTGGTAATAATAGTGCTACAGAAATTTGTTTAAAAGACATTAATGTGTAAGAACAAAATGGATCATCTGGCATTCTTGAGACTGCCTTGCTGCATAAATCTACCTTGGATATTCAGTTCCTCTAAGACAGTTCTTCTCAACCTGCTGTTCATGACCCCTTTGGGGTCACTTATCAGATATCTTACCTCTCAAATATGTATATTATTATCATTACGGTAGCAATATTACAGTATTGGAGTAGCAATGAAATAATTTTATGGTTTGGGGTCACCACAACATAAGGAACTGTAATAAAGGGTCACAACATTAGGAAGATAGATTAGGAAGGTTGAGAACCACTGCTCTAAACTGAAACTCTGGAAAGACCAGAAGACAGATCCTTTGACAGTACAGCCACACCAAAATGTCAAATTGTCAAGTGACTTAAAACTCCTCCTTTGTTCAAAATTTTGTCAAATTTCAACTACACCCTTTCTGCCCTTTGTATTTTTACTACATTGGACAATGACAGTCTGAAATTGGCCTTTTGTATCATTGTTGTAGAACTGTATCCAGAATAAACAATTTATTAGGATCTTATTGGAGATGCCATGAAATGGAAGTACTCTAGATTATAATGTATAAATCTCTGGATTACAATATATACACTTTATAATTTATTATGTTTTACAACCTGTGATTTAATAAATGAGTATTATA
>BDUI01000202.1:121684-132991 GCA_002335545.1 Apodemus speciosus
AAAGTGGACCCAGGTTCTGGAAAGGCCCAATGCAGCAGTGTAGGAGAATACCAAAACAGGAAAGTGAGAAGGGGTGAATAGGGGAACGGGGTGGGAGAGGGGGAGGGGAGGGAAAAAGACATATGGGACATTGCGGGGGGGCGGGGAAACCAGGAAAAAGGGAAATGAAATGTAAATAAAGAATATATCCAATTTTAAAAAAAACTACTTAAAAAAAAAGAATTGTTTTTGAATGCCAGGTAGTGGTGGCGCACACCTTTAATCCCAGCACTTGGGAGACAGAGGCAGGTGGATTTCTGAGTTGAGGCCAGCCTGGTCTACAGAGTGAGTTTCAGGACAGCCAGAGCTATACAGAGAAACCCTGTCTCAAGAAAAAAAAATCAAAAAACTTGTTTTCAATAATGTCATCCCCCTTGGGTCCTGGGAGATTCTTAGGAGAGAGAGAGAGAACCTGTGAAGACCATATCCAGAGGTTAGACATGGCAACCGGTTGGGGAATGGGGCCCCCACCCTTCTTAAAATCTTTAACCCAGAATTTCTCCTGTCTAAGGGAAATACAGAGACAAAAAGTGGAGCAGAAATTGGAGCAAAGGCCATCCAGAGACTGCCCCACCTGGGGATCCTTCCCTATGCAGCCACCAAACCCAGTCACTATTACAGATGCCAAGAAGTGCTTGCTGACAGTAGCTTGATATAGCTGTCTCCTGAGATGCTCTGCCAGAGTCTTACTGATACAGATGTGGATGCTTGCAGTCAACCCTCAGATGGAGCATAAGGACCACAATGAAGGAATTAGAGAAAGGACCCAAGGAGCAGAAGGGGTTGGCAGCCCCATAGGAGGAACAATAATATCAACCAACCAGACCCCCCATAGCTCCAAGGGACTGAACCACCAACCAAAGAGTACACATGGAGGGACCCATGGCTTCAGCTGTATATGTAGCAGAGGATGGCCTTACCTGGCATCAATGAGAGGGGAAGCTATTTGTCCTGTTGAAGGCTTGATGACCCAGTGTATTGGAATGCTAGGGTGGTGAGACAGGATTAGGTGAGTGGGTGGGGAAGCACCCTCATTGAAGCAGTGGAAAGGGAGGATGGGATAAGGGGTTTTTGGAGGGGAAACTAGGAAGGGGGATAACATTTGAAATGTAAATAAAATAACCAGTAAAAAAGTTTTAAAAGATGTACATTTGTCATCAAATTTTAAGTAAACTAATAAAAATAAGTTATTTGGGTCTTCCGGAGGGCAGTCATGACAGGTCCCTTTTTGTGAGCACTCCATAGCCTCAGTAATAGTGTGAGGCCTTGGGACATCCCCTTGCACTAGATCCCACTTTGGGCCTGTCTCTGGACGTTCTATTCCTTGGGCTCATCTCCATTTCCATCCCTGCAGTTCTTTCAGACAGAAACAATTATGGGTCAGAGTTGTGACTGTGGGATGGCAACCCCATCCCTAATTTGATGCCCTGTCTTCCTGTTGGAGGTGGACTTTACAAAGTCCAATCTCCCCAGTGTAGGGCATTTCATCAAAGGTCTCTCTTTTTGAGACTTGAGAGTCTCTCACCTCCCAGGTGTCTGGTACATTCTGGGGTGCCCCCCCTATCCTCCTACCTCCCGAGGTTGCCTGTTTCCATTCATTCTGCTGGCCCTCAGGGATTTCAGTCCTTTTCCCCCACCCAATACCCAATCATGTTCCCCTCTCCAACCCCCCCATACCCTTTCCTTCCCAGATTCCTCCATTCCCCCCCCCTTGTGGTTGCTTTCTTCTCCGACCCAAGTGGGACTTAGGCATCCTCACTCAGGCCCTTCAGCTTATTGACCTTTTTGAGTTCTGTGGACTGCATCCTTGGGTATTCTGTACTTTTTTTTTTTTGCTATTATCTACTTATTAGTGAGTACATACCATGCATGTCCTTTCAGGTCAGAGTTACCTCATCCAGGATGATATTTCTAGTTCCATCCATTCGCCTGCAAAACTCAGGATGTCCTGTTTCTTAATAGCTGAGTAGTATTCTATTCCATTGTATAAATGAACCACATTTTCTGTATCCATTCTTCTGTTATGGGACATCTGGGTTGGTTCCAGATTCTGGCTATCACAGATAAGGCTGCTTTGAACATAGTGGAACATGTGCCCCTGTGGCATGGTGGTGGATCTTTTAGGTATATGACCAAGAGTGGTATAGCTGGCTCTTCAGAAATTTCCAATTTTCTGGGGAACCTCCAGATTGATTTCCAGAATGGTTGTACCAGTTTGCAATCCCACCAGAAATGGAGGAGTGTTCCTTTCTCCACATCCTCTCCAGCATGTATTGTCACCTGAGTTTTTGATCTTAGCCATTCTTATTGGTATAAAGTAGAATCTCAGGGTTGTTTTGATTTGCATTTCTCTGATCACTAATGACTTTGAACATTTCTTTGGGTGCTTCTCAGACATTTGAGATTCCTCAGTTGTGAAATCTGGGTTTAGTTCTATACCTCATTTTTTGATTGGGTTGTTTGGTTTTTGGTGATTACTTTCTTGAGTTCTTTATATATTTGGAATATTACCCCTCTATCAGATGTGGGGCTAGTGAAGAATTTTTTCCCAATCTGTGGGTGGCCAATTTGTCTTATTGACTATGTCCTTTGCCTTACAGAAGCATTCAAGTTTCAGGAGGTCCCATAATCAATTCTTGATCTTAGAGCATGAGCCATTAGAGTTCTGTTTAGGAAACTATTACTGAGGCTATGGAGTGCTCACAAAAAGGCCCGTATCATGAGTGTTCTCCTAAAGACCCAACACGTAGCTGAAAGAGTCAGATGCAGATATTTGTACCCAACCAATGGACAGAAGCTGCTGACCCCTATGGTTGAATTAGGGGAAAGGTGGAAGAAGCTGAAGAGGAGGGCGACCTGTAGGAGGACCAGCAGTCTCAATTAACCTGAACCCCCAAGAGCTCTCAGATACCGGAACACTAATCAGGGAGCATACACCAGCTGATATGAGGCCCCCAATACATGTACAGAAGAGGACTGCCAGGTCTGGGCTTAGTCAGAGAAGATGTACCTAATCCTCAAGAGACTGGAGGCCCCAGGGAGTTTAGAGATCTGGTGGGGTGGGGGTGGGGACATCCGCCTGTTTATCATTTGTATAAAGGAAGGCTATTGATTTACCTGAGTTAATTTTATATCCAGATACTTTACTGAAGTTGTTTATCAACTGTAGAAGTTCTCCAGTAGAACTTCTTTTTGGGGTTCCTTATGCATACTATCTGCAAATAGTGATACCTTGACTTCTTCTTTGCCAATTTATATCCCTTTGACCTCCTTTTGTTGTCTAATTGTCTAATTGCTCTAGCTAGATACAGGGAGAATAGATACAGAGAGTGGCTATCCTTGTCTTTTCCTTGATTTTAGTGTGATTTCTTCAAATATCTCTCCATTTAATATGATATCGGCTGTTGGCTTGTATATTGCTTTTCTTCTGTTTAAGTATGGGCCTTGAATTCCTGATCTCCCCAATACTTTTAACATGAAGGTGCATTGTATTTTGTCAAATGCTTTTTCAGCATCTAATGGGATAATTATGTGATTTTTTCATCTTTGAATTTGTTTATATAATGGATTATGTTAATGAATTTTTGTATATTGAACCATCCCTGCATTACTGGGATGAAGCCTACTTGATTTTGGATAATGATGGTTTTGATGTGTTCTTGGATTCAGTTTGCTAGAATTTCATTATTTTTGCATCAATATTCATAAGCAAAATTGGTCTAAAGTTCCCTTTTTGGTTGGGTATTTGTGTGGTTTAGGTATCAGCGGAATTGTGGCTTCATAGAATTAATTAGGTAATGTTCCTTCTATTTCTATTTTATGGAATAATTTGGAGAATATTGGTATTAGCTCTTCTTTGAAGGTCTGGTAGAATTCAGCACTAAAGCTATTTGACCCCGGCTTTTGTTGTTGTTGTTGTTGTTGGGAGGTTTTTAATGACTTCTTCTATTTCTATAGAGGATATGGGCCTGTTTAGTTTACCTGCTCTTCTTTTAACTTTGGTAAGTGGCATCTGTCTAGAAAAATCATCCATTTTATCTAGATTTCCAGTTTTGTTGAGCATAGGCTTTTGTAGTAGGAACTGAAGATTATTTTATTTAATTTCCTCATTATCTGTTGTTATGCTTCCCTTTTCATTTCTGATTTTCTTAATTTTGATACTGTCCCTGTGTGCTTTAGTTTGTCAAAGGATTCATCTATCTTGTTGATTTTCTCAAAGAACCAGGATTTTGTTTTGTTGATTCTTTATATTCTCTGTTTCTATTTGGTTAATTTCAGCCCTGAGTTTGACTATTTCCTGCCTTCTACTTCTCTTGGGTGTGTTTGCTCCTTTTGTTCTAGAGCTTTCAGGTATGCTATTAAGTTGCTAGTGTATGTTCTCTCCAATTTCTTTACAAGGGCACTTAGTGGTAGGAATTTTCCCCTTAGTACTGCTCTCATTGTGTCCCATAGGTTTGGGTATGCTGTGTTTTCATTTTCATTGAATTCTAGAATGTGTTCAATTTCTTTTTTTATTTCTTCCCTGACCAAGTTATCATTGAGTAGAAAGTTGTTTGGTTTCCATGGGTATGTGGCCTTTCTATTGTCTTTGTTGTTATTGAAGTCTGGCCTTAATCCATGTTGATCTGATAGGATGCATGGGATTATTTCAATCTTGTACCTGTTGAGGCTTGTTTTGTGACCAATTATATGGTCAGTTTTGGAGAAATTACCATGAGATGCTGAGAAGATGGTGTATTATTTTGTTTTATGGTGAAATGTTGTATAGATATCTGTTGAATCCATTTAGTTCATATTCTCTATTAGTTTCACTGTGTCTCTGTTTAGTTTCTGTTTCAATGATCTGTCTATTAGTGAGAGTGGGGTATTGAAGTCTCCCACTATTATTGTTTGAGATTCAATGTGTGTTTTGAGCTTTAGTAAAGTTTCTTTTAAAAATGTGGGTGTCCTTGCATTTGGGGCATATATATTCAGAACTGAGACTTTCTCTTGGTGGATTTTTTTCTTTAATGAATTTGAAGAGTCCTTCCCTATCTCACTTGATATCTTTTGGTTGAAAGTCTTTTTATTGGATATTAGGATGGCAACTCCTGCTTGTTTTGGGGACCATTTGCTTGGAAGACTTCTTCCAGCCTTTTACTCTGAGATAGTTTCTGTCTTTGTGAATTCACGACAGAGTAATGGTGAATGGCCAAGAAGCACTTAAAGGAATGTTCAAACTCCTTAGTCAGCAGGGAACTACAAATCAAAACTACTCTGAGATTCAACCTTACACAATCACAATGACTAACATCAAAAACTTAGGTGACTGCACATGTTGTTGAGGATATAGAGCAAGGGGAACACACCTCCATTGTTGGTGGGAGTGCAAAGTGGTGCAACCAGTATGAAAATCAATCTAGAGGTTCCTCAGAAAATTGGAAATAGAGCTACCTGAAGACTCAGCTATACCACTCTTGGGCATATACCCAAAAGATTCCCTACCATGCCACAGGGGTACATGCTCCACTATGTTCATAGTGGCCTTATTTGTGATCATCAGAAACTAGAAACAACCCATATGTCCCACAATGGAAGAGTAGAAACAGAAAATGTGATTCATTAACACAATGGAATACTATTCAGCTAATAACAAGGACATCATGAGTTTTGCAAGCAAATGGATGGAACTAGAAAATATCATCCCGAGTGAGGTAATTCAGACCCAAAAGAACATGCATGGTATCTATCCACTAATAAGTGAATAGTTGACAAAAACTTACAGAATACCCAGGATACAATCCATAGAACTCAAGAAGGTTAACAAGCTGAAGGGCCCAAGTGAGGATGCCTCAATCCCACTTGGGAGGAAGAAGAAAACAATCATGGGGGTCAGAGGGAGGGAGCAACCTGAGTGGAAAAGGGGACAGGGAATGGAAAAGGGGAACATGATTAAGTATTGGTGGGAACAGGAATGAAGCTCCGAGGACCAGCAGAATCAATGCAAATTGGCAACTTTGGGAGGTAGGACATGGGGAACCCTCTAGAATGTACCAGAGACCTGGGAGGTGAGAGACTCTCTGGACTCAAAGGGAGGGACTTTAGATAAAATGCCCTATAGTGGAGAGAGGGAACTTGTAGAGTCCACCTCCAGTAGAAAGACAGAGTTTTAAATGGAGGGGTGGGGTTGCCATCCTACAGTCAAAAGCTCTGACCCAGAATTGTTCCTGTCTAAAAGAACTGCAGGCACAAAAATRGAGAGGAGTCTGAGGAAAGGGAGATCCAATGAATGGCCCAGATTGAGGTTTATATTAAGGGGAGGTTCAAAGGCCTGATACTATTACTGATGCTGTGGTGTGCTTACAGACAGTAGACTGGCATGGCTGTCCTCTTAGAGGTCCAGCAAGCATGGTCTGACTGAGACAGATGCAGATAGTTAAACCCAACCAATGGACAGAAACTGGGGACCCCTCTAATTTAATTAGAAAAAGGCCCCAGGGAGTGGGAAAGCCTGGTGGGGTAGGGAGTGGGGAGGAGACATCCTCTTGGAGATGGGGGAGGAGGAGTGGGATGAGGAACTGTGGTCGGGGACCAGACTGGTAGGGAGATAACAATAAATATAAATGACACATATAAATGTAAAACATATAGGATGTGTATATAAACAAATGCAAGTACTGATAAAAGAAACCAAAGAGCATGGGAACATGTAAAACAATTTGGTCATAAATTCAAACATCCATTATTGTACATAATACCAATTCTTCCCAATGTTCTCTACTCATGCCAACCCAAGCAAGCCAAGCAAGATCCCAGCTGTTTTGCTCATCAACCATCAACTAGTATTTCAAATATACAAAATGGAATGTCACCTTACAGCAGCTCACTGCTTTCCTATATTTTGTCAATGAACAATTGAAATTTTTTTGAAAAATGCAAACCATTTATAATATCATTAAATATGAAGTACATGCATAAATGCTATTTATGCACTTATTTATTTTTAGTGTAAATGAACAGTGCAAGTATGACCAAGGCAATTCTGAAAAATAAAGTCAGAGAACTCACACTGATCAATGTCAAAACATAGTCTAAAGCTACAATGAACAACACAGTATGTAATTATAGAGCAACAGGCAGAGTACAATATAGCAAAGTTAAAGATATTACCTCCAAAAGACTCAACTAATTTTTTCAAATGTACCAAGCAATTTGATAAACTATACTCTTTCAGCAATATTGCTGGAAAAAATATCAATATGAACAAACATTTCTCTGGAGAATATATAGACAGCACATAAACATACAGAATCATTAGGTATCGAGTAAAGATAAATACATCAAAACCACAATAATTTATCACAGCATAATTATCAGAGTGGGTAAAATAAAAGAATAGCATCAAATGCCAAAAATATGCAGAGCAATTCTGTCACTCATATGTTGCTAGTGGGGATACATAAAATCATGTATTAGCTCTGAAAAACAGTTAACTGGCTGTTGATAGATCTTAACAGGCAATTATCTAGGACCTACAACTGTACAACTGGGCATTTATTCCAATGGAATGAAATAAAATTATCTGCTCAAAATCACTATATGTCCTCAAAGATTTTCTGTTGCTTTGATAAACAACATGACCAAAAGCAACTTAAGGGGAGGAAGGGCTTATTTCAGCTTACAGATTATAGACCATCATCCATGAAGCCAGCACAGGAGCTCAAAGCAGGAACCTGGAGGTAGAAACCATGCAAAGAGTTTTACTTTCTGTCTCACTCTGATTCACTCGCCTACATTTTTAATACAGCCCAGGTTAATCTGCTTTGTTATAGTATAGCCTACAGAGGGCTAGGCCCTCCCACATCAATCAACAATCAAGAAAATCATGCACCTACACATACACCTGCCCACAGACTAATCTGAGGATGGCAATTCTTCAGCTGGAGTTCTCTATTCCCATGTGTGCCCATTTGATAACCAGGATTAGCCGTCATGCTATACAGTTGTTTATAGAGTTCAGATTATAATATTACAGAACTGAAAACAACCAAAATGCCCTTCAACAGATAGGTGAAGTACTATTCAGCAGTAAAAAGTGACAAAGTACTGTTGTATACCATAATCTCAAGAATATTGTACTGAATGAAAAACTTCAAACCCTAAAGGTGACATATATACAATTCCATTTATCATTCTTGAAAATGAAAAATTATAACAGTAAAAGGTAATAACTAGGAGTTAAGAAGAGAGGACAATTGAAAATGAAAGGCAGGCTTATTTCTTTTCCTATAAAGGGCGGCAAAGGTGATACTGGTAGTGATGGTCCTTTATTGTATCTGTGCTCTATCAATTTCAGTACCTTAGCTATGATATTACATTTTAGGTTTGCAAGGTGTTAGTGGTGGGAAAAATTAGCAGAAAATGCACAGATCATCTCTGCACAGGTTATTTTCTCCCACTTGGTTTTTGAGAAAGCATCTTGCTATGTTTCTCAAGATAGTCTTGACTCTTGGTCCTCCACTGTAGCCCCGCTACATCCTGAGTTCTGGGAATCCAGATATATATAATCCACAGTCTCAGCCTTGACTCTTTTTTAAAAGATTTATTTATGTTATGTATGTAAGTATCTTGCTTAAATATATGTATGTATGAATGTGTATGTATGTATATACATCACATGCATGCCTGATGCCTGAGGAAATCGGAAGAGGGTATCAGGTCTCCTGGACCTGGAGTTACAGATTGTGTGAGTCACCATGTATATGACAGGAATTGAACCCTGGT
Source organism: Apodemus speciosus (assembly GCA_002335545.1). NCBI lineage: Eukaryota > Metazoa > Chordata > Mammalia > Rodentia > Muridae > Apodemus > Apodemus speciosus. Next base: position 130,487 of record BDUI01000202.1, read on the forward strand.
CCTCTAGAAGAGCAACAAGTGCTCTTAACCTCTGAGCCATCTCTCCAGCCTCTCAGCATTGAGTCTTATACTGAAACTTCATCTACAATCATCTCAAAATAAAAAATGTTTAATTAAAAATGAAATGTTTATTGAATATAATAATAGGCTATTTGTAGTTATCTCTTCCACAATTATCTCATTGAAGTTGTGGGAACAGATGTCTAATTGGTAGAGATTGAAAAAATACTGGGAAGAAAAATACTGAATAAATTATTCCATCCAGCTGTTATAGGGCATTTTTCTCCAAGTTTTAATATTCCCTCCAAATTGAAACATTTACTCCAGGGAGGCAATGCTCATGAGCATCAAGGTAAACAAAAAGTCACATGCCCAGGAGATCAAAAACTTAGGTTATTTTTATATTCATTTTTCCCATACAACATATTTTGATCATGTTTCCACTCCCCCAAGCTTAGAATATTCTTGACTTCCTCCCAACCTCCCTCCTTCCCTGCCACTACCTAGGAGAATAAAACAGTAAACAGTTACTGGGGGTGGAGACCCTGAACAACCAAATCAAGGAAAGAAAGTTGAGTTGCTTGCATGCTGCATAGAGAGTTCCAGGACTGCATTGTCACCTGTATTGGTGGGGTTTTTAGTAATGTAGCTGAGTTTAAGTTATCCCTGTTCCCTATAAGTAACCCCTCACACATATTCCTGATAGTAACCCCAACAACAACAAAGGACTCTCTGTTCACCAAATTGGACATCGGTATAATCTCTACTTTGGTTCATGGTATCCCTTTCTGGGGAGAGTAAACATGTATGTTACATCTCCCCCCCGGGGGGGGGGAGAAAGGGGTGTTCTATCGCACAATGCCAGATTAACAGAGGTTAACATTTGGTACAGTGATGAAAGATTAAAAACAAAGTTGCTACAAATGGGAGATGCCTGGACAAATAAATGCCTTGTGATAGGGAAATATTCACACACGTGCACTGGTAACACCATAAGCAAGGGTGTCTGGGAGTGAAGATAAGAGGAGAGCACAATAATTGAACTACAATAGCAATTTGTACACTTGAGGAAAAGAAGTTCAAATAGCTTCAACATCCTTTAGGAAATAAGAATTTGTGCCACTGTATGGTGGAGGGTTAACATACTCTGAAAGGGGTTCTTTTTCAAAGTGAGTGATGATGAAAATTAACTGCAAATGGGGAAGAAATAGGAGAGAGCCAATGTTAAGGCACATGAAGAACAGCTGAGTGTCCCTAGGATCAAGCTGAAATCATAGCTTCTGATTGGTGGGTGTGCCAATATCTCAGGTGCTGTACCCTCCTTCCACGAAGTTCAATATGAGACTGGTACAGTCTCAGTCTCACGTTTGAAAGGACCTAAGGCTGAAGCTAAAGATTACAGATATGGCATTTGGAGATCCATGAGATAATGATACACTCACTGCTAGATTAATTTGCCCCAAGATCCTGATTGGATAGGAAATAAGTGAAAAGGGAGACACTAGGACCCATGTGCTTAATTGCAGACTGAGAGCAGTTGTTGGGAGACTCAAGCATTGTTGGCAGACTTGGGTCTCAGCAGAATTGAAGCTCAGCTCATTAGAGGTCTAGCTGTGTCTAGAGAAGATAAGTGACTGAGAGTGGTTGGAATGCTGAAATCTACAGATCAAAGAAGTTAAAGTATATGGGCAGTGTCTGTCACGCTACACAGGCTCTGAATAGGACTTGAAACATCAACATTCTTTGAGCTGGTCTTTAAAATAAGATTTTTTTAAAAATGTCTACTTGTCTACAGGCTACTTGTCTACCAATGAATGAGCTGTGGTTTGGGGCAGATCATTTAAGCTTCTCTTTATTTCTGTTTTATAAGGATAGCAAGAACATGTATCATTGAGAATTGGTGTGACAATCAAGTTAAATAAAATGTTTATAAAACTTGTAATGATAACAGATACCTTGGACTAATTCCATATGTGTTAACTGCCATTGTAATTATTACAAAGATAATTATAGGAGTAAACCCTGTTACATGGCTGCTGTCTATAAATCTCAATTAAAATAAATATATAAGATGAAATGAACTCATCAGTGTATATGTATAAGAATAATATTTAAGGAATAAAAGGTCATGGTTTTGAGAAGGAGTTAAAGGGATGTGGGAGTAATTGGGAGTAATTACTTTAATTCTTCAGGAGGTCTCTTCATTCAATATGAGGAATTCATTTTTCCCACTTTATTCCCAATTATTTCACTTCATCTCACCCCTTTTATTCCATGTTCTTATTGATGTGTATCCTAGATGATATTTTCTCTTTTATAACAAGTTGTTTCATCCCTATATTCAGCGCAACATTTTCTTGGTTATTCTATACAACCAAGCCTTCTTCCTCTAGACCAGTCATTTTCTTTTTTTTGTCGTTTTTTATTGGATATATTCTTTATTTACATTTCATTTCCCTTTTCCAGGCTCCCCGCCCCCCAAATGTCCCACATGTCCTTTTCCCT
>BDUI01000202.1:136968-154593 GCA_002335545.1 Apodemus speciosus
TGATGCCCGACAAGGCATTCCTCTGCCACATTTTTGGCTGGAACCATGTGTACCCCTTGGCTGATGGTTCAGTCCCTGGGAGTCCTGGGGTGTCTGGGTAGCTGACATCATTGTTCTTCCCATGGGGCTGTAAACCCCTTCAGCTCCTCTGGACCATCCTCCAACTCCTCCATTGGGGACCCCACATCCAGTCCAATGGTTATGCCACCCCTTTCTATTTATCAACAAACACCCCTTACCTTTATACCATGTCATCCCCTACTCTTTATTACCCATCATCTTTCCCTATTATGCCACATCATGCCTCGTCTCTATTCCTTATCACCCCTGCTATGTTTCCTTATTCTCCCTCACCCCCCTCCCGCACTTACCGCATGCATATCAGCCTATCTTCTTTATACACTGTCTATCCCTTTATCCCTTGCCCTCTCCTCCTTATTCACCATTATCTCTCCCCTTTATCCCATGTCATTCTTCTCTATCCACAGGCACCCCTTCCCCCTGTACCATGTTATCCCTTCCTCTTTATTGCCTGTCATTATTCCCTATTAGGCCATGTCATCACCTCTTCTTTATTCCCTGTCACCCAGTTATTCAGTGTCATCCCCACTGTTTTATTTCCCCACCCCCTCTTTATCCCATACCATCTCTTCTTTACTCAACCCCCCTTTCTGTCCTTTAACTTATGTCATCTCCCTTTGATTCCCCATCACCCTTCTCCCTTACCCCATATCATTCCCTCCTCTTCATGGAGCATTTATTTCATATATCTTTTTATACCCCTTAACTCTCTTTTTCCCACCTCATGCTCCTTCTTTATTCCCCATCACCCCTTATCTCATATCACCCACTCCCCCTCTTTTATTCCACATCCCTCTCCCTTTTATATCATGTCATCTCTTCTTCATTTCATATCAACCCCTTCCTTTATTCTTCTTTCTTGTCTTAGTTCCGGCTTCAGATCTTCACTTGGAGCCTCCAAAATCACGGCCCCCCAAATTGTAAGTGAAAAAAATCACACTGTACACCATGAATATGCTGCTGTCACAACACAGATGTTTATTAATGATGAAATGCCAGAGAAGTTTTAACAATCACAAATCTTCGAGCTCTGTGGTTGTTACCCATTGTATGAACAGTTTCTATCCCTCAATACAATACATTCTTCATTCTAAGGACCTTAGCTGTTGTTACCCATAAATGTCAGTTATAATTTGGATGTCATACATAACCCATATCTGTGTTTTACCAGAGCAAGTCCAGCAAATACCGTCCTGCATAGAGGATCTACAGAGACGATAAATAAGAGTGTTTGTAATCAGGTGGTTTTAACTACTTGGAACTATGTGTCTGTGCCTAACTAGTTGTTTTGCTGACAGCAGGGGTGTGAACACCAGCTGTCTTTAAAACAGGTCCAGGACTAAAATCTAATTTTTTTCCTCTAACTTTTGACCCCAGAAAAGCTAGTTAGGCTTACACTTGAGGTTTCCCCGTTGCCATGTCCTGAGCAAAACTGCACAGAAATTTTGGGGGTGGCTGTTTGACGAGCCATTGGTCTAAATAATTTGAGAGGGAAAAATTCTGTGGCGGTGGATTTGCTGCGGGGACACGGCTATGAGTTGATGTGACACAATTTAGCATTAATTGTTTGTCAGCTGTCAGTAGGCTGACCTAACATTCTAACATGCCTCTTGAGGGCCTTTCCAGTGAGCTCTTAGGAGGAGGGTAGGAAAGTCAGGAAAAGCATGCAATCCCCTTGGGGGGAGGGAAAGCACCTCGAGATTTGTGAGCTTCTCTGGGACAGATGTTTACCACAAATGTAACATCAATTAAAGGAAGGGGCTGCTGTAGTGAGAGAAAGCCTGGATCAGGGGTAAAAGAGAAGGCAAGGTAGCACCAGGGAGCCTGGGCATGACACAGAAATATCTCTGCTTTTACCAGCTGAAGATACCATGCATCCCCAGTAATGGGGCTGGCAGTGTATTTGGAATTCCTGTCCTGACCCGAGCATCAGGTGGAACTCCTTCTGATCCTTAGTTCTTTGTCTTCAAGACTCTTTTTACTGTTTCCTGTGACATTCCAGGTCTACCCCCACCCTTTTCCCCTGTCCGGCACCTTATAGAAGGGAAAACATCTAAGGAAAGAAGCGGATGCCAAATTTGCCCTTCTTCTCCCGGGGCACGCGGCCTGCGTTGGGGGGGTTACCTCCTTCCTCATTGTCACGGGAACCGGCAGTGCTGGCAGGCACGGCGGGCTCCTCAGAGGAACCTGGAAAATAGTAACAATGTTAACTTCTTAGTTTTCTAGACTTCCTACTTTGCAAATCGCTCAAAACACTAAAACCTTGTTTTGAGTTTCAAATGCAATACCAGGCAAAGAAGCAGAGTGGGAACTTCATTAAAATTGAGGTTTTCTTTAGAGTCTGAAATCCCAATGACTTCTGGATATTTTTCATGGCTTGGGATCTCTTCCTCATTTGAGGATTCAGCATTTGGGACTTAATCAGCTGCTGGGATCTTTAAAAAATTGGGAACTTCTTCTGAATCTTGGGGTTCATCGTTATTTAAGGAATTTACATTATCTGGGATTCCATTAATTACTGGGGTTTCATCATTACCTGGGATTTCATCAGCGTCCGAGTCGGTATCTGAATCGGTATCTTCCTTGTTTGGAATTACATCAAGATAGGGAACCTCTGCAAGATCCAGATGATCCTCGTCCTCAAAATCAGATTCATCTTCAAAGTCATAGTTCAGGTTATCTCCGAGGTTCACAGCATCAGGCATATCTGAGGCTCCTTCGGGGTCTGAAACCACATGAAAATAAGGTAAGTCTTCAAAGTTGGGGGTCTCCATAAGTTCTGGGATTTCATCAAGTTCTACAATATCCTCAAGAGGAGATAGATCATCAAAATTTAGGGTGTCATCATTATCCTCACTACCCCCTTCCTCATCCTCACCATTATCTTCTTTATCAAACTCTGGTATGCCATTATGATGTGGGCCATGAATATAAAGGTCTTATAGGATTTCAAGACTTTGAACCTCCCACAAAACAATTCACATACTGAACTATTCAAATACTAACTCTTCATTTACAGACATAACAATCTTGGAGGATTCATTTTCCTCAAGGGGCTTATCTTCAGCACAAACCTAGCTCTCTGTAAGGGTTTGGCCTTCTACAAAGGGCTGACCATTGGGAAGGGCCTGACCTTTAGAAGGGAACTGACCTTCATCAAAGGGCTGGCTCTGAGCAAGGATAGCAGCCTGGGCTTCAGCAGAGTTTTCCACTGGATCAGAAACTAAAGCATCCTCTTCCATCTTTATGCGAGCACTCCTGAATGAGGAAAAAAAATGAAGTTAGTAGGTTTGCCACAAAGTTTGTTAATATCAAGATAGTGTGAACCTATAAGCCCTATAGGTTAAACATAAACAAGCCAGGAAGTTAAAACTACACTCACTGGATCTTCCTCAGGTTCCGGCGTCTGATAAAATCCAGGGCTTCAGGGCTGGACTTCCACACACGCTTGGCAACCTCCTTCTGAATATGAGGGGGCACCTGAAAGTAAAAGTAGTAATCTTAATTGCATATCCCTTTGTATTTATATGGATCTTTATTAGGTATACAGGACTGAAGGCACTGTGATCAGCAAATGGAGGATTTTCTAGTCTTGGTTATCCGCATGGAACTCTCCCTTATTTTGTGAACAGAAGAATGTGTGGAATAAGTATATTCAAAAAATCCCTACTTACCTGGAAGAGGATGTCCCAGTTATCAATCATGGCACGGACCACATTGACAGATGCAACATAGTGATCAATTCCCAGTTTAGTCTTCCTGGATTCCTTCTTGGCCAGTTTCCCCTTCTTCAGAAGAGCAGTTCCAAACACCAGGGCCAAGTTGGTAGAAGTCATGCGGTTACCTGGAACCTGGGTACAAAAGTGTGATCAGCCTTGAGGGGGTACTAGAAGCTATGCAAATGGATGTATAATCTTTTTATTGTTGGATTTTCCCTCTTAACCTGCTTTCTTATTTTCACTGCTATTTCCCACATTTTTTTTTACCAGCTGTCCATCAATGCCAATGGAGTCTTCACAGTTCTCAGTGATCTTATGCAGTGCCTTCAGCAGACGTTCAAGGGTATCACTGTTGCAAGGTGGCATCAGGTAGACCAGAAGCTGCAGGGCAGAAACCTGATCCTTGGGCTTCAGAGCTACAGGAAGGAAAATGGGACTGGCTTAGAGGGGCTAGCCTTGGCAGCAACCTGATATCAAAAGAGAAATATTTCTGCTTCATGGTTGCTGGTACCTGGGAAAAGGACCCAGGCGACACGCTCTTGCTTCCTCACAAAACATCTGACTGAGATCAGGGTCTCTTAAAGCAAGAAGTGCCCTCCTCAACCTCAAAATTAAATCTCTCTAGAGTCTGGGTTCTACTAAGCCCCCAGGCTAAGGGAACCAGAAGTTTAAGGGAAATTTCCAAGCAACAGATTTATAAGGGAACAGAAAGAGACACGAAAAAGCAACTGGGAGAAGGCTTTATTGATGTTTTTTATTTTCATTAACAAATAAAGACTGTGTATTCTGGAAAGATATAGTTCATATTCTGTTGTTCATTCTACCCTAGATTCATGGGGATTCTCTTGCCTGAGCTCTTTTACTATATTCCCCAGATTTGTAAATTGTTTTTGTTTTCCCTTGCCCCAACAATGGAGGGCAGAAAACTCACTTGCAGTCAGGAGGAAGGACATGTAAAGCTCGTCAGGCAGAAGAGAGTCCTTCATCTCACGGAAAAACTCCTTGAGGAGTTCAGCCACATCATGGACATTCACACTGTCATCCAGCACAATATCCAGGCCTTTGTCAAATAACGCACGGAGCTAAAAGAGGGGAAAGAAGATGTGAATTGTCTTCCTTGCCCATCATAGGCTGGGTCTTGAACAGTTCTTCAAGAAGTGACATGTTTCAGTAAAGAGAGCTGGCTATATAGTATATCTAAGGGTCGATAAAGAAGACCTCCCCCCCCACACACACACACACTGTCAATCATGGCACTAACCCATTTGTATGAGAGAGCCCTTATTTCTTTCTTTTCTTATCTAAAGAACAAACATGTAAATACAGTCAGTTTACCTCAAGCACCCTCCGCAGAGAGTACTCAATGGTGAAAATCCCCACGGAGCTTAAGCCTGAAAGAAAAGACCAGAGATCCTCCTGAGCATCTATGACCCCTGTTAACCAATTACGTTTCCCTTGTTCTCCCTAAGCATCTGCATCCCAGCTTTCAGTGGAATTATCAGGGGAATGCTACTCAAGCCTTCCATTCCACAACTTCTTTCTCTCCTTTTCTAGAACATTCTTCGCCCCCCCCCCCCTTAGCTGCTTCCTCCCTTGATTTCACCATGTATGGCTTCCTTACCATGTTTCTCAATGAATTTGCAGCAAGTCTCAACAATCTGAGGGATTTGTTGAGCAATTGGGTTGAGACTCATCTTCCTTTTGGATCCCAGAAGTCGCTGTCCAATAGGCAATGAAAGCTGGGAGAGCTGCAGGATCTGCAGCAGCAGGGCTCCATTCTCCAGCTCAGCTGCGCTATCCACAGAAATGGCACCCTGTGGGGAAAGCCAGACTCTCTTGAAATGGAGGAGAAGGAACAACCACTGGGACATCCCTAAATGGTTGCTGAGTGACATCCAGAACTTGACAGTTTCTCTGCGGTAAGAGAGGCCCACCCATTCTATTTCTTTTCAGCCCCCACACCATAAGGCCTTGACCCCTTTCCACAGAAGGCCCATGCCTGAAACCTCTAAGACTGAACTCACTCGACGCCCACGGCGAGTGAACTCTCTGGGCAGGGTGGGCTCATTCCTCCTGCGACTGAAAAAGCGCCTCATGCGTCCAAACATCCTCTGCACCACGTTTCCCCGACGGCGACGACCAGTGGACCCATTGATATCTTCAACCTGCATCGTGGATGTCAGTTCACGCTGCTTGCGGCGGGTAAGCTCGTTCACCAGGACCTCTTCCAGGCGGAGGCCAAAAGTCTTCAGTGATGCAGCTAGGAAAGAATGAGAAAACTCAACGACCTGCAGCACTTACATTAGGGGGGACTGAGTGGACTTATAGCACTCTTCTAAGCAGTCTTCCATAATGGACCCCACTCCCCCAGGCCCTCAGCTCCCCCCATCCCTCCCACTCCGAGAGCGAGACCCTGACATGGTTAGGTAAAAATGACTTGGTGTCTGTCGCTCAACTGCCAGATGTGGCCCAAGGTTTCATCCCTGCCTATGTCTTGCCAGTGCAGGACCACCTTGAAGCAATGAGCAAGGTGTCCACGGGGAAGCTAAGGCAGGTCTGAGGGGACGACCAAAAGAACCAGCAGCTGTTCCTCCATTTCCTGATATAAATCTCTGGTGGGGGCGGGGCGGTTCTGGGAGGGAGAGCGAAGAGTCTTCAGGGGCAATAAGCATTGGCCATTTCCAGTATCCAGGGCCACACTGCCAGAGAGGAGTTTGCATTTTATTTATTTATTTTTTTAGAGAGGGAGAGAGAGGGAGAGAGAGAGAGAGAGAGAGAGCCCCCGCTCACCCCTGTCTTGTCCTCTGAGCATCAAAAACCACTTCTCCAGAGTGTTTGGACGGTCAGTGGGTTCAGCTGTGGAAGGAGAAAAGAAAAGACATATGCATTCACATACATAAAGGAAGTGGGAACTGAAACATTGCATTGATATGTAGCCACGGGAGGGGGAGGGGGAGCTCAGTCCAGCCCAAAAACGTTTGCTTTCGCCCAGCCTCAGTTTCCCTATCTGACAACAAGACTAGCCCCACCAAGCATGTGCAAGATTCCACGAATTTAGCCTAAGCAATTTAAAGCGCCAGACGTATCTTACTATGAACCAGTAATAGCTAAGCACACTTAAAACACAAATTCAAAAGCTCAGAGGCGCCTCCGATCATGCAACAGGCGAGGGGAGGGGCTCTGCTTGCAGCGCCACCACGGGTGAGGGTCGCCAAGTTACTGCGGAAGCGCTCACGCGCGTTTTTGCCTTCGCTCCCTCTGCTGCGGTGAGAGAATCGGCGACACCTGGCTGTGTCTCGGCGCCAAATCCCGCAGTGGTGACTGCTAGCGGGGTCTCCTAAGCTCTTTGCTTCACTCAGTTCAGGCTGCACCAGGGGTGCGCGCCTGGCGGTCCTGGATCCTACCGCTGTACTTCCCAGTCTTAAGGGAGCGCCCCTCGAGCAGTGCGAACATCACCCCCCACCTCCGGTAGCCCGTAGCCAAATCTGTGCGCATACCCCTGAGGTCCCCGGAGCTCTGGGACCGGGTCCTGTGCCTGGTCTCCGCAGCCAGCAGGGCTGGGTTGCGCTCGGAGCGCACCTCTCACTGCCAAACCTCAAGCCCGCACCGCTAGCCCGCTCTTTGCCCGGGTTGGCGCGTGTCTCTCTGCCTCCTCTTTCTCGCTGTCTCTATCTCTCTCAAACGCGCAGTCTCTTCCTGTCCCAGTCCTCTTTTAGAAGTGCCTTGTTCCCTCTTTGCCCGATTCTCCCACCACACTTGGTGAGCCCCATTTCTTCACCTGTCCTCGGTCCTACCGGGCTTACCGTTCCCTCAAAACCCCAGGCTTCGACTCAACTCAACTAATCTTTTACCTTTTCTGAAATTTAACAAACAGTATTCAACTCCTGCCTTCCTCCGTTCCCGGGGCACCAGGAGACTGGTCCCGTTCTGAGAGCAGTAATGACACCCTCTTACTCTCCTAGACTTTCAATCTGCCCCATTCTGCCCGGGGGGTCTACTCGCCCAAAGGCAAGGACGCCACACTCCGGGGTCTATAACTCACCTCTGTCAGGCTTGAATTCAGGGAGGAAATGTCTGGCCACGAGTTCGTGGTAAGCAGTCTCTTGCAGCTTCAGGCGCTCCAGCTCAGAGAGGCTGTGTATGGATACCATGTCCATCCTGCAGTCTGGGTTCTGTCCTGGGGCTCCTCCCAGGACGCACACTAAAATAATGAAGGCAGACAACAACAGCAAAAGGGGTATGATTCTGGGACATCGTGTCCTTGCTGCCTTTAGAAAAGGAATGCAGCCACCCATTCTGGAGTAGGATGATTATCAAGGCTGCATCATCCAACTGTCACTGACTGGACCTGGTGGAAAGAACTATAGGGAGGGGGTGAAGAGGGAGGGAAAACTGGGAGGCGGCTTCACCCTCAAGCTGAGCTGCCTCTGTGTTGAATATTCAGGGGGGAAGAAAAGAAAAACCAACTTAAAAAAACAGCTCTGAGTAGATAGTCCAGAAGAGAGAGAGAGAGAAACTAACAGAAATTAAAGAAAATAGTATTTTATAAAAAAAAATAAGCAACGTTATATTTTTAAAAGCCCAGTTTGATCCAACAAGACATAATATTTTCTATTAATTAATTAATTACAACACTGATAGATTTTTTTTTCTTTTCTTTCATGAAGATGCTCTAAGCTATCTGGGTTAGGTAAAAAGGAGGCATCTATCCAAGATAATGAGCACTGTAAATTTAAATAACCATTTCAACAGACAAGCTGGACACATGGATCTGGAGCCAAAATTTGTCCCCAGGCCTTTTGACCTAGTAATTCCCCTTCTAGGAATCTATCCTAATAAAATCTTGCTACAAACAGGAAACATCATATACAAATGAACCATCCACTAAAAAGAAAGGAAGAAGGAAAGTAAGAAAAGAAAAAGCTAGCCCAGAACAAGATTACTTATATAGTTATGTAATAACTAGCATGGAAAATGATGCAACCATACATATATGTTTATGAAGAGGTTTTCAACAAGGAATACAAAATACAGAAATTATGATTGTATCTATGTGAAGGAAAACATGCATAAAACACTGAAAGAAACACACCAAAATTCTAACAATTAGCCTTTAGTGGAGGGATTTTGTTTGTTGGTAGTTTTTCTCATTTTTTAAATCTTATTATATTGCATTTCTTGGGGGGGGGAGAGAACTTTTGTGAAAACAAAGTTCATCTCCTAGTGAGACGCTATACAAAATTAGCAATCATAGTGAAAATTGTCTTAATATAATGGCAAAGGTGTGTTATGGCCTTCCTCCATAGCCCTATGTGATGCTGTGCTTAGGCTGCACATCCCTCAGTGGATATCTCCCTGGACCCCCACATAAGCATCTTTTATCACATCTTCTGATACTCTTGTTCTTTCAGTAGCTCATTAAAAGAAAAAATCTGTATTAAAGAGAAATCTGTATTAATTGTCCACTTTAAACCAGGTACTAAATATTCAGAGGGTGAACAAGAGAATACTGCTCCTTTCAATGGTGCAGTAAAGGACATACACAGGTTAGCAACAGTTTGCAAAATCTTTTGGTATGTCAGCTGGCAAAGGTATAAAGAAAAAATACTAGCCCAGAGAGAAAATACCTAAGTCTGCCTGGAGATGGGGGGGGGGTAGAAAGAGAGAGAGAGAGAGAGAGAGAGAGAGAGAGAGAGAGAGAGAGAGAGAGAGAGAGAATGGCTTTCGCAAAGGAAAAGAAATGGGAGATTGTTATTTATTTAAAGCAATATGCAGAAGTTGAGAGAAGATATATCGTGAAAGGCCCCATAACACCATGTTAAAGGAATAGACTTTTTTTCTCAAGGCAATAGGGCATTACTATGGGGGTTTAGGCAGGGAGTGACAAAGTCATAGCTGTACCTTTGTAAATAAATAAATAAATAAATAAATAAATAAATAAATAAATAACCAGAGCAGATCCATGAAAACCCTGCTTAAGGGGCAAAGGGCTGGTGACATATATCAGAGATCCTGCATGGTAATAACAAGCCTTATGGCTAAATTAATTTTGTTTATGGCAGAGAAAGTAATTTGGGGCATGAAGAACTAAGGCTTTAGACAAAAAGAAGCAATCCTATACCATTTTGCTAAGCTTTTCTCTCATGAAGATTTACAAATATGTTCTATATATTATTCTGAGAGGGGCTTAAAATTCAAAGTTCAGTAATATGGCTATAACAGATAAAAGGTAGGAAAAACATTTATCATATAAACAAATGAGCAATGCTATTTAAAAAGAAAATATACTTCTTGAGTTTTATCAACAAAATTCTCTTTTCCTCACATACCTTAATGGCAAGTCATAGATACAAGAAATGCTTGCTGGCTCACTGAGGAAAAGCCTGAGAGAGAATGAGGGCTTTTCCTGTGTCTTTTAGATGAAGCCAAGATGAATGCCCATAGATTCTAAAATTTCTTCAGCTGCAAAGCACATACCCTCATCCCAAAGTGAACACCAAAGCTGGACCACCAAATAACCACCAAATAACCATTTTAACCAAAGGCATATATGCATGTAAGTGCAGTTTTGTACTAAACTTCTAGCAAACCCCACTTACAATAGCAAATCTAAAATCCATCAATGAGGGTCTCATCTTGATACACAGTCTAGCTTTGGCTCAAAATTTCTAACATCACAGCCCCCCTCCCCTTATCCCAATCCAACCATCTTTGTACCTGTCTTGGCGTTTCAGCTATTTCTTCTTGTAGCTTACCAGAGCTGTTCACCCAGAGAGCAGAGCTGCTTCTCTCCCCAAAAATACAGGATGGAAATAAATCCCTCCCCTCCTCAAAAAAATGGTAAGAACAAACAGTGAAACCTCAAATCATCATCAGCCCAAAAAGGAGAGTGAGTGAGTGAGAGAGAGAGAGAGGGAGGGAGAGAGAGAGAGGGAGAGGGAGAGAGAGAGAGGAGCTCTTGAGAGATGAGTCACCCTAGATGCTTACAATTCCGAGGGAAATCAAAGGCCTTACAATAAACCATTTGTCATTGCCTCCCTGCTTGAACATACAGGGCTGAACTTAACAACAGTCATAGGCTGCAGCACTGGCAACAAAAATGACTCCATCTTCCATACCTTCAATGCTCTCAGATCACCAGTAGGCCCCAAGACTACAGCAGAGCTAGAAAAGCTAGAATGCCTAAGGAACAGCAAATAAGATGTACAAGGAAACAAACAGGATGCAACAGTAAGAGAAAGGCATAAAACAAATTCTTTAGATTTAACCAACCTATTTGTCCTCAGGCCTGACTCTTCAAGCTAGACACAAAAGAAGGCTCCCCACAGGAAACAAAAATGCCAAGAGACCTCTCTTGCTTCAGTGTCCATCTCCTCCCCCCTTCAGCATGCTATAGCACTAGCTTGAAATGACTATGAGATCAAAAAGATACCCAAGAAGTAAGGTGAAAGAAAACCAGCTGAATTTTGGTCTAGAATTCAAGGTATTTGTAATAGTAATTTATTTACACAAACACATGCGATGGGCAAAAAAGTTAGAACCAAAGCCAAGCTTTATTATTTTTTTAGCTATATAAGCATAGGAGAAACAGTTGATTCTGAGTCTTGGTGACCCACTCCAGAAAATGGGGAAATGACATAGCTTCCATTTCCACAATTACATGGTAAATGACTACTCTGTGTGTGTGTGGGGGGGGGGGTGCGCACGTGCGCGCGCAATAAGTAGCACTGTCTTTTTTTTTTTTTTTTTTTTTTTTTATATAAACATGTACTTGCAAAGATTCTTTTCAGGGGGCCCAAATCCATCTGAAGCTATCAGGCTATAAAAGTGATTACATAAAATAGGAATTGGTATCAATGCATTGATTAATCTACTCTGCTCAATTTCTACTAAGTTTGAATTAAATAAGCACAGATGAAGATATCTGGGGATCTATTAGGAAAAGCTCTGTCTTCTTCACTCTTCAATTTCAAGCATTTTTAATCATCTTACAAGAGTCAGAAAAACTAACTGCATAATTAAATATTTCAAATGCTGTTATTCAGATTAGTAAAATGCAGATATAGCCATAAATGTATTTCTCTTTCAAACCATCAGTCTTTCCATGTTACCAGCAAAAGAACATATAATATTATTTAGATGAGCAAAAGAGCTAACAAATGAGTAGACAGCAAGCAGGAGAATCTGAACAAAGGGCAGGATTGAGCAATGCAAAGGGAGTGTGCACTCTTGGGTGGCATCAAGCCTATTCTGTACATCCTCCTGAAATGCATGGCACAGATGGGAAAACAAATTAACTTTAGAAAGGTCAACCACTTGAACATGGAGAGGACAGAAATGTTCTGAGCTAACCATAAATCCACAGCCTTCACAATGTGGAGACCTAATTTACTCCATTGCTCCCATCAAATAGTTAGGATTGGTCTAACTCTCACCAGTAAACATGAATGGGAAAACAAAACAAAACAAAACACAGAGACCATGCTGACCCAGTGGTTGGAATCTCTATTAATTAGGCACCTTGTGGCATCATTAGAATTTTACTCCAAGCCACTGAAAGCTCCTCAGTGTTTGAGAAATTGATAGTGCAAGGGCTGGGTGCCCAGAGGTAACACATCTACATCATTCAAATGTGTACAGGCAGTGACGATGCGTAAAGACATCCCCATTAATACATCACAACCTGGGAAAAAGATACAGGGCTCTAGCTGAACACATCTGGGCACCAATTTGGTCTGCTGACACATTACCTCATTCATCTCGAGCATTAATGAGTTAGCCCTTAAGTTGTTATCCCATAACCTCCATTTCAGCAAAGGCTGCAGATGCAGTGAACAAAATGACTCATTTTAGCCTGTGCAGTGGTGATGCCCCAAGATAATTAAATCTGGGGACAGCGTTCTTCAGTCCCTGCAGTCAGCCCATCATGCCATGACAGAGGCTCATAAACTAGAGGTAGTAATGTTTAAACATCTCAAGAAAAGCCCTGGGTCTAAAATTCTCTTCCAAGAATATTGTACTGTGAGGATCAGAGTTAAACTTAACTATCACCTTGTCCAAAACCTCTTCTGCATTTCAGGAAACTGAGGCTCAGAGAGAAACAGGGTTTTTTCAAGGCAACACAGCAACTTAAAAAGAGACTGGACATGAATCCATTTCTCAGTGTCAGGGCATTTTCTACTATCCCATCTATGAATTCTCTCAATAGCTGCAAGATTTTTGCATTGCTAGATAATGAACTCAGAAGAATGAATACATAATAAAGTCTAATTCCATAAATCCAGAGGAAATCATATAGAAGGCAGGCAGCCACAAGAATTAACAGCATTTTTGTACAATTGTCATTCCATAGAATGTAGTATGCCCTTTTTAAATTTTATGGACTAAAGAAAAAAACTGCAGCTCAAGGTGATGAAAGGCAATCTTTATGCTATAAACATCCCAAAGGATGGTGTAAACAAGGCAATGCAATATCAAATACAAGATGTAGATTTTCTCAATGATGTCTGCAGTATGTATCAGGGTATATAACAGTGCTTCCATCACAAGCTGTGTCATCATCTCCATGTTTTAGTTTTAGTTGCTTTTTCTATTAAATGGTGGCAAAGGAGAGAAAAATAAAATGTTCTATCAATGGGTGGTAAAAAAAAATAATGCTTAATTTGCCTTGTGCTTCTCATTTTCTCAAATGCTTTCTATAATTCCTTTATGTCTAGGCCCTGGCACACAGTAGGTGTTCAGTAAGTGTTCTTTGGGTGAATCATAGGATTATAAACTCTAAGGGTTTGTGAGAACATAAAGCTCTTACAATTAAAACAGCTATCCACGATTCATGAACAAATGAATCATGCCACTTGCTTACAACAACCCCTGGAAAGGAGGTGGGCTGGGATTATCTCCTCTTTACAGACAACAACAAACTAGAGTTCTGGAGAACTTGTGGCTTAACTCAAGTTATACAAAAGCATCTGAGAAGTGGGAATAATGGTTCTCTGTGTCACTCTGTCTCCTTCTCTCTGTCTCTATTTCTCCCTTACTATCTCACTATATCTGTGTCTGTCTCTCTATCTCTCTGTCTCTCTGTCTGTCTCTCTCTGTCTCTCTCTCGCGCGCGCGCACACGTGTGTGTGTGTGTGTGTGTGTGTGTGTGTGTGTGTGTGTGTGTTTCACACTGGAAACCTGGATTCAAATGGAAGCCTTACATGTTCAAATACCAAGTGTATGACTTAGTAAAGTACCTCACTCCTGTGAGTCTCAAGTCTATGTATGCCCTTATACTATAACAAACATTGTATATGTGTTAGGGGTACAAATCCAAAGGTAGGGTATGATGAAAGCATCCTCTAGATGGTATATTTGTCCCAGAGTAAGGACCCCCCCCTCACTCAAAAAAGAAAAACCCTTCAAGTCAACTATGCAAGGACTGCTAGGCTGAAGTACTTTTATCTGAGGACAAATGGGAAACCTTGCCCTGCTGAAGAATGCCCCTGACCCACCTTTAAAGAGTGAAAATGAATACTTACCTATTGCCAGCAGGAAGCTCACTTTCAGAGGAGAAAGAGCTATGTCTCCACTGGCTCTTCCTTGATGAGAGATGCAGTATATGGGGAGATGAGGTTAGCTTGTGAAATGTAGGGAAAACTAACTGGGCCACAGAAGGAATTGGGTACCCACTATGGCTGGCTCAGCATTATGTATAAGCCAGGGCTGTTAGAGAGAGAGAGAGTGGAAGGGCTAGCTGAATGGAAGGCCTCAGCTCCTGCCCTTGGGATCTTACAGCCTAGTTGAAGGTCACATGAATGTCACAGGGACTGAAAGAGAGGGATCATCACATCATCCTTTTATGTTTCCCATTACTAATTTAAATCCATTTTCTCTCCTTTGTTCCTATAAAGACTATTAAGAATTGACTATGTCTCCAGGCCTACTCCCGCTGGACAGACCCTTCCTCAACTGTAGGCTGAGGACTCCCTTCCCGGGCATCCATTCTGCCTTTCTCTCTTCCTCCTCCTTATCTGTTTCACTTACAACCCCCCATCTACACACTCACATCCACACACTCTTCCCCAGATTTGCACAAACACTTGTCTCCACTGTGTTGACTGTGACAGAGAGAATGAATTAAGTGGCATATCATCCACCATTTGCCTTTGCAGATAATATCTGTGGCTTCTACACAGTGTACATGAGCAAGAAGACAGCGATAGAGCAGTCCCCCAGACCACCGGCGCAGAGGTCATGTCAAGAAAACCTGCAGAGTAAAGAACTCCTCACAGCCCAGGCTTCGTTTCTGTAACCCCCCGCCCCCCCCCCCACTTCTTTTCCCCTTGATTATATCTTCCCCAACAAGCACACAGTTTTCTGCTGGTTTTCTTCTTCAAAATTCTCTCTTTGAGACTGCCATAGGGAATTGGGTCTGTGGGACATATTTTTCCCTGTAGTTTTCATGAATAGGAAGGACATTTTAAAACAACCATCAAATAACCATATTTCTAAAATACCAATATCAAACTATGCATTCTCTCAAAAGTAGACTGACTCGTCTCTTCAAGAAGACCTTAGAAGAATCAAGAGGCCTGCTTAGTGACTATGCAGCTGGATGGCCTTGGGCACCCCCAACCCCAAAACACAACTGGCATAATAATTTATCATTATATTGTTTCTCTAAACAATTTTGTAGAGAGACTCTGACTGCAGACTCCTTGATTATTCTAAGGAGGGAATTAATGAACTCCAGGACAGAGCGTCACAGTGTTGATACCATACCTGCTACTCAAAAGAGAGCCCCCTCCAGTCCCTCAGCAGATCCAAGGGCCCCAGAATGTGAAAAATGAGGGTACTAAAGTTGGTTTCCTTCTTTGTCTTAAGCTGGGGCCCAGCTGCAGGCTCTTGACCCCCGGGGGGATGGGGCTTGAGTACAAACTCTATACCCTTGAATCAAGGGGTTACTCTCAGCTGGCGGCAGCCACTGCGCAAGAGAGCAAGGCCTTCAGACTGAGTTGGGCTTCGCAGCGCTTGTCCCGCTCCTACGTAGCTCCTGGGAGTGCTTAATCTGCAAAGTTAAACCAAGACCCCGCAGCGCCCAAAAACTACTCTCCGCTGCCGGGCCCCCCAGTGAGAACTGAAAAAAGAAAATCCGTCTTTCCTATGAATTCCCCTTAGTGCCCTTATCCGAAAACCCTGGCAACAAGTTTAACACTATCTGCTCTCCTTTCCCTCCCACACATCGGACCCTCCAGTGTGAGGACCCTCGCCCCCCTCTCTCGCCACCCCACAGAGGGTCCCACTCGGGCCCCTGAAGTCCAGCCCCTGTTCTACCTCTTAGCGACTCTCCTGGTCCGGCCAAGGAATAAGAGGCGTGGAGACCTGCTAGTCAGCCTGGCACTGCGCCGCTGCTAGTCCTGAGAGGAGCTGCAGGCGCTGTGAGCGCTCGCCTCTGCCACTCAGATTCCCCCACCCTGTGTACAGCTTTCCGCGGTGGGGTAGGGGCTGATTCATAGCAATTTTCTACAGAGCAGCCAGCTCCGTGCCTCAGGCATACCTGTTTGCTGAATTCCCTGGGCTACTCCCACTGTTTTTATACGTACCCCATAATCTTCTCTCCTCTTATTCAAAACAATTTCATCTTTAAGATTCAGCCCTGAGTCCCCTTTTCCTGAACATTCCAAATGCCCTCCCTTTCCTGGTCATGCTGTACAGTCTCATATTACAGAGGAGGGAAAGGCAAAAGTGGGGTTCAGAAGGTTCAGAAATGTACCCCCCAAACACTAAGCTTATTAGTTCCAGTGTCAAGGTGAGGGTCCTCACCTCTTAGTTCCATGTTCTGCACCCTACTCAATATAGCACATTTATTCCCTTCTGAGCTGGTTCTTATAATCATGAAACATCCTTTGTGGCCCCTTTGCATGTAAGGGCTGCCCAAAGACCACCACCCTCCCCACCTTGCCTCACTTTTTCATCTCCATGATTCTCACTTTTGTCCAAGGTCTCTGCTCTAAAAAGGTCAGTTTGTTCAAAGTTCAGTGAACTAGAGAAGGAAACAAGCTTCAAAGTCATCTACCCACCTGGATAGCAATGATCTCAATAACTTTCTCCCACCCTACCTCCCCCACCCCACTACTATCATCTTCATCCTCTCTTGATGTTTTTACTTGTCTAGACACCTGGGGAAGCCACATGACCATGCATCTAAAATTTCTTCCAAGACTGCCCTCTTGTAATCTATAGCCCACCCATCATATCTACAAACCAACATTACATCAGGTAACAACTTATTATTGACAAAGATTAAGGTATATCCAATATTCTCCTGTGATGCACCAAAAGCAATATGGTACTGTGATGCAAGCTATCAAATGAGAGGCACTTTCAACACACAGTGGCTTCCCCCCTGCAACTTTATTACTCCCTTGGATGAAATCAATGGAGAACAAGTGAATGTGGTTGTTAAAGGGTTAAAATCAATTGGAGAAAGTGAGAGTCCAGAATGTTAAAGACTATGTACAAGACAAGGAAGAAAGAAGGGAGAACCAGAACAGAGGCCAAGGAGAGAAGGATGAGAAAGGAAAAAGAAAAAGAAAGCAGCTGCTTGGTCTGGGCAAACATGGCTACAGAGAAGGTCCAGGAAAATTTGCCCTTACTTCCCCAAATGCTAAGTAAAACATGTGACTCTAAAGAATTCAGCTTAGAAGAGAGATCCAGAAGCTTAGTGGCAAATTTCTCTTCAGAAATGGGGCAGAAAGAAGGGAGATGAGAGGGGACACAGTAAATCAATGGAAACACACACACACACACACACACACACACATACACACAGGCACGCACA
>BDUI01000202.1:180503-197702 GCA_002335545.1 Apodemus speciosus
TCTCTCTCTCTCTCTCTCTCTCTCTCTCTCTCTCTCTCTCTCTGTGTGTGTGTGTGTGTGTGTGTGTGTGTGTGTATCTCTGTGTGTATCTCTGTGAGCATATCTCTCCTTGTCTCTCTGTCTCTCTCTCTCTTTCTTGCTTTTAGATACAGAAATGTATTCCTTCTGAGGCAAATGGGCACATGAAAGATAGCAATCCAGATATTTAGGTGCCAAAATATGCAAGGTATTGTCTAAATCCAACTTCACAAAAGACAAACGAAAATAAAAAAAAGACATAAAAAGCCAGTCCAACCAAAAGGGCAGGCCCAGGAAGAAGTAGAGATATACTACCACAGAAGATGATAGAGACTCAGGAAATGATGATCATATGAAGAGATAGACAGCCAGGGTTGGAGAAGGCTCAGCCTTAGCTCAATTCCTCCCCTCTGCACTCAGGAAGTTTTGTAATGCCAGGCACTAGCTTCTCTCTACTTCCCTCAGATTTTTCCTCTGACCTTTATAACAGTTGGTAACAATGTGATTTATTTAAATAAACTCACGCCTGCTAACAGTCTGTTAGCTACTCTGTCACCCTTCCTTGGGAACAGATGCTGTACTCCACCACTACCACTAGTTTGAATGACTATCCAAAAGGCCTCTTCAGGCATGGATGTAGGTGGTAGCATTTCCAGCCCTGTGGCTAAGAGAATTTTAACTCATCTTGATTTCTATTCCAAGACTAGGGCTTTCTCCACTATATACACAGTTCTCTCCAGTTTGTGTACGATGAGAAGATCAAAATATGAGATCCATACCCCAGATGGAATAACAGAAATGTTAAACAAGGCCAGATGAAATCTAAGGGTCTTTCCAGCCCTAACATTCTGGGATTCTATGACTAAAAACTAATTCATTCTGATCTAAACCTGCAGTTTAGAGCAGGACAGAAGTTGATTGGATTTTCTGGACAAATATGGCATCACTGTCTGCCCCAACAAATATTTAGCAGCGGCCCCCATTTATTAATTTTGTTCAATATCAATATTTCTTGGCGCAGCTTCCAATACCGAGTGATAGACCCCTGATATGTGAAACATAGAGCCTCCAAAGCCCCTTCCAGATAAGCCACAGATGGATACTCATGTGTCCATCTGGCATGTTCTGACAAACAGGCTGCACCACCCTTTCTGGCTAGTTGTGGGCAAATGGAAGAATAAGACAATTGCATTTTAAAAGGAAACAGTGTTTTGTGGGGAGGATCAGTGTAGTCTAAGGGCTTTGAATTGATATAGCCAGATGATTACCTAGAGAACCAATGTGAACAGCTCTACATTGGTGATAACATTACTTAGAGATTCTACCTCCTTAGATTTCATTCATTCGTTAATTCATTCTACAGAGAATATTTTCTCTTTGCCAACCTCTGTACTAGAGCTAGGAATATATACTCACCTGGGAATCAAAATTGTGGTAAAGGAGAGCATAGTCGAGGTAAAGCCACGTATTATGAATACTGCTGCTTAACTTCAACAAACTTAGGCTGTGGATAAATATTTATGAGAAGGAATAATTTGGTAGTATTACTGTATATGCAGAGTTTTAATTATTCCCCTCGGGCAAAACAGTTGAATCAGAGGCCCATTTTTTTGTATGCAGTATTCAAGATTCATATAAGTCTTGTAATTAGTTCAGGTGAAATAATTTGCTTTGTAAGTATAGCTCAAAAAAAGTACAAGTTAGCTGAATTATTTTCTTTATCTTTTATTTACACAGCCTTAGTGACTGGGTTTCTCTTATTGATGATTGTTTGAGAACATTGTTTTGGGAGAGTATCTGGACATTTACAGAAAGATAAGGGAACATAGACTTTCTTTAATGCTCTCATGACATTTACCCTGTCATTCCCAAGTAGTAAGAAGTTTGGACATATTTCTGAACATTCTCTCACTTCATGTATCCAACAGCCACATACCATATACCATAGACCATATACCATATACCTTATACTATATACCATATACCAAGCACCTGTCCTAATTCACATACATGGTAAAGCATGAACATTAGGAAGATTCAGTTATAACTCTGCCTGTGAAAGGCTTATGTAGCAATAAATAACTTGAGGACTTTATAACCACTGCTTTAAGAGAGGTGTGTGGGAAAGGAACCAAGAAGAACTAAGACTAAACAATGAGACAAACTTGGCAAAAAAGACAAAAGTAGCTGGGGAGACTCTAAATGACAGGGGAACATTTGGTGGTCTATGGTGACAGAGATGTGAAAGTTAACCCTATGTACATCATGTTTGGGCTAAAGACGAGCAATCTCCATTCCTCTAAGTCCTTGTTTTAAAACAGTAGAATGTGTTCTTGAGAGCCAGAGAGCAATACAACAAGTAGATCATTCTGTGGATGAGATTAGCCTAGTAGCTTGCTTCACTTCTAACTGCATCAATTTAGGATGAAATATATCCACTCCCTTTGTAAAATGAAGCAAAAAGAGTAAGGCTCTTATCCTCTAATTCTCTTCCCTTGAAAAATCACTTTCTTGCCTTTCTAATACGTCTATCTAACAGAATTCTTTCATGGAGGTGAGAGGATTCAAGTATTACTGTATACTAAGGTGGCTTTCAAATTATTTGCATTCCAAAGGAGCTATAATGATTTCCAAGATAATTGGTTGTAGAAATAAGTCCTTCTAAAAACCCCGCAATAGAATGTTCGAGATGCCACAGGATGATTCAGAGCATTTGGCCTTAATTACTTTGATTGTCCGCCAGGATTTAATATATGAATATTACATTGCGATCTTCAATTTAATTTCTTGTGTAAATGGATTGTGGCAGAATCCTGTAGTCCTGGAACTGGCACATAATTCAGCGTGGGAGACACTATCTTAACTCATCTCATTACTCAAGCCATTTGTTGTCCTTCAGGCTTTGACAGCCAGGAGATGGGAAAGTAGCAGAGGTGATGCGATCTCTCAACCTGGGTCCAGACAGACATGAGCCATCGTCTCTACCGATTACGTTGTTACACAGACACAGACAACACTTACTTTTAGAAGAGAGAGGAAAAAACCTACTCCAGTTAATGTGCAGCTATGTGCCCTGGGATTTCTTACCGTAGTAGAGTGGGAAAACCTGTGACGTGCATGCCAGAGATCTTAGATCTAGTCTTAACTAGAACACTAAATTTGAAATATGATCTCGGACAAGTTCTTTAATTCCTCTGAGCTTCCCATTCCTCATTATTCAGGAGAAAAACCACACAATCACCAAGTCGTTCTTCCTCCCTCCCCCAGAAGGAACACTTTCTGGCAAATCTAAAGTCTTGGCACTGTGACTGAACAAAGGTCATTGCTATACATCTCATGAATAATAAGCCACCCAGTAAGTGAAGGCAAGGTTTGAAGGAAGGGGGTAGTCAATTGGAGGGAAGGAGAGATTTGAAAAGGAAGGGGAGGTAGAGGAAACAGCTCTGTAGCCTTAGTAAGGTATCCGTCCCTCTTGCCTGTATCGAGGAGAATTTGCACAGGGCTTAGCAAGATGGGCATCATTAAGGCTCCGGAAGTCTGATGGAAATTGGGGGAGTGAAAATGACACTCAACAAATGTTAACTGAGTGGCCACTGTGCTGGGAATTTATCTCTGGTTGAGGCAGGAGCTTATTATCATATATTGATATCAAAGAACGTCCATATAAAATCTATAAATAATTCCTAAAATAAACAAGGGAAAAGGCAATATAGCAGGAGATAGGTGGATGGTAAGCTTAAATAGGAACTGTGTGTGAAAGAATATAAAAAAGGCCAATGAATATATGAAAAGATACTCAACCTTATTAGTCACCGAGGAACTGCACAGTAAAAGCACAGTGAGATACCACTGTACACCCACCAGAATGATTAGAATTTCAAAATCTGAAAACAGTGTTGATAAGGGTTTGGCACAATGAAAGGGTGTAAATTGGTGCACACTTTGGAAAACTGGCAAGAGCGACCAAAATGGAACATGTGCATATGTTATGACTCAGTTATCCAACTCCTAACAAATACAGGCACATGTGCACCAAAAGAAAAACAAAAATATCCAGAGTGATGTTAGTCCAAATAGCTCCAAGCTGGAAGTATCTAGCTTTTCATATCTACTAGAATGGATAAATCAATAGTGGAGTAGTCACAAAAGGAATATTACACAACAACAAGAAAGAACAATAGAAGTTTCATGCTACAATGTGGATGAATCTCATAAATCTAATATTAAATGAAAAATCCACATACCAAGAAGTACATATCAAATGATTGCATAAAGGTCAGTGACTGGAAACCTTATAATGTATAAGGATGTAAAGTGTATGAGTATTAAAAAGCAAAAAAAAAATGTTCATCTAAAAACAATACCTGTTACCTTTTAGAAAGGAATAAAAGGATTAAGGTTAGAGATGTGGGCACAATCACAGGACTGCTGATTTTCTATTTCTGTTGTTATATTTGAGGCAGGGGCTTGCTGTACAGTTCCTGGCTGGCTGACATTGAAGCCAGTAAGTTGAGTAGACTAAACATTTCTCAAATTCATGGAGACTCTGTACCATGGTGACCAGCAGACACATTCTGCCTTCCAGTTGGGTGACAGCTAGCACTGGTCTTTCACTGTCCCCAATGGAGGAGTTAGAGAAAGGACTGAAAGAGATGAAGGGGTTTGCAACCCCACAGGAAAAACAAAAATATCAACCAACCAGACCCCCCAGAGCTCCCAGGGACTAAACCACCAACCAAAGAGTACACATGGAGGAACCAAAGGCTCTAGCTGCAAATGTAGCAGAGAATGGCCTCATCAGGCATCACTGGAAGGAGAGCCCTTGGTCCTGTGAAGGCTCGATGATCCAGTGTAGAGGAATGCCAGGGCAGGGAGGCAGGAGTGGGTGGGTGTGTGAGAGAGCACCCTTATAGAAGTAGGACAAGGGGAGATTGGATGGGGGCTTCCGGAGGGACAACCAGGAAAGGGGAAAACATTTGAAATTTAAATAAAGAAAATAGCCAATAAAAAAATAAATGAAAAAATAAATTGAGCCCTGATGATTTACGTGTTTCTTTCTGTGTAGAATATTTTAAAAGAAAACTTAAAAACAGAAGCAAGAAAAACTCAGATACCTTTTTCTCAGGCCCCACATCCTCTTACATTCCTGGTAATGGGATTCAAGGCTCTTTTCATGTCTCTGCATCTGTGATACAGAATGATAGTTCATCTTTAAACCAAACCGGGCCAGGCATTTGAGAGGCAGAGGCAGAAGCAGGTGGATTTCTGAGTTCGAGGCCAGCCTGGACCTAGGACAGCCAGGGCTACACAGAGAAACCCTGTCTCAAAAACCAAAACCAAAACCAAAACCAAAACCAAAACCAAAACCAAAACCAAAACCAAACCAAAAAAAAAAAAACCAAAAAAACAAAAACAAAACAAAAAACCAAAAAACAAAAACACCTGACCCACAGCTGTCATCCAACTGAGGTCAGTGACACCATGTACCTGCTATTGTCTAGAATCCTGTTTTTCCCTATTCCCAAATTATTCTTGTTCCATTGCAGCTCTATCTTACCCCCAAGTCTGTTTCATCTTCTATTTGTGGTCTTCTTCATGTCCTTTGGAGCCAGATACATTTCAGAATTGTGACATTGAAGGGTGTTATCAAGATAAGCATATGCACTTGTTTTCGTCATAAATGCCTTTAGCAGATAATGACATAGTTCACTTAATCAAACACGTTCATATTTTTGTTAATGGAATATATTAATATCCATGCTGAGTGGATTGAAAACTCAATATTGTCATGTAACAATGTGGATAAATCTTGGGATAGGTTAAAATGAGTTTTAAGTTTTTAATTTTCAGTACTTTGTGTTTAAAAAACTTATAATTAGCCACACTCATGAAATCTTTTGGAGGCTAAATGAGAGTATTGTCATGAATTTGATGCCAGCCTGGTCTACCTAGCAAGTTTCCATCCATCCTGGGCTACAAATTGAGACCATGTTTTTCAAAATGAAGAAGAATAAGAAAGGGAAATTTTAGTAGGAACCTCTGCTCTTTCTTTAAACAGATAGAAGGATGGAAATATGGATGGGTACATTACATTAATTATGTACAATTATCTTTATAAACAGATGAGAAATGCACATTTAACAAAAGTTTTTAGCTCTAAGTCAGAGTGCCCAGTTGTGACTAATGAAATTCCATTGCTGGCAAGAGTAACACTATTGTAGAAGTCCACCCCGTGTAAATCTGCTACCAGATCAGAAATACTCTGCCACCGATCTTATCCACCTTTGGTACTCAATCAGTAGCCAGTCATGAAAAGTACATGTCTTTTTCCTTGCTGTGGGTACTGAAAACCTAACTAGAAGACAAATATTGGCATGGCACATTCCTGGGACTATTCTGGTGGGTGCAACGTGAAAGGAAATAGTGAGCTGCATGCAATACTTTCAGCTACTTTTGTTTAAATATTATTATTCTCAGCTAGGCTTTGCAATGGTATTAAGTGGTAGTCAGTTTAGAACTCAGAGTTCAGTGACCTCATGTGGATAGTTCAACACAGAGGTTGATATTTACTTCCAGATAGCAGGGGATACTATGTTTAATTGTTCTGGTATGTTCCAGAGACAAAGCAAGGGTTCCAAAGAGACTGATAAGGAAGTAGAACATAAATCCAATTTAAATTGTCAAGCTTTCCCACCCAGGAGATAGCAGCACATCATGGAAAACCCATTCTCAGAACAATGTCTAGAAGGGAAAGCCAGCTGGGAAGATAAATTTTAGAAGTTAGAAAACCTTTGAGACACAGGGTGTTTGCTTCTAGAGGGCAGAAACTGTTAATCACCTCCCATAGCAGTGGCCCAAGCTCTTCAACCTGAAAATAAAAGATCAGGACTATTTTGGGCCCTACCACCTCTTTCTGCTCTACTTTTGAGACCCAACAAATCCATGCAATGATTCCTTTAAAACTTTGTGTATGTATGTAATTTTTCATAAGAGTAAAACATATTTCTTGCTAAACTTAGGCAATCAGATAAATGTATGAAAGCTTAAAACTCACTTATCATTCCATATCTTTCATGTATCAGTCTATTTTCTCCTTGTTTGCTTTTGTTTCCACTTCTTTCATAAAATTGTGATCATAGAGTTTTGTGTTTCCAGTTATACTCTCGAGTACACTTAGGACATTTCTCATGTTAATACTAAAGCTAGTGCAATGTGAATGTCCACCAGATACAGTGATCATACTTAAATATAGAATGTGTGCCCTGCCTCTATGGAGTTTATTCTGAGTAAGAACACAAGACAGATATACATGATCCAATAGTAAGAAATACAAGACGAGATATAATTAAATTTAATTTAGGAAGATAGACAGGAAAAACAGCAAGAATCCAAAGGCTGGAGAGATTGATGTGGGTGGAAAGGAAGGCTCATGGATAAGAAAGGACTTAAATTGTACTTTAAGGGATAAATACGGAGAATGAGAACAGAGAAGCACTGAGGAAAATGAAAAAGTGAGAACCATTTTATCCTTTTTGTTGTTGATGATAGAACCCTACCCAAGTCCAGTTTTGGAATTCTTCAAAGGCTCACCTTCCATACAGTCAAATAAAACCAGGTTTCTCACTTGAAGGGGACTTGGAAAATAAATGCATAAAAAAAGAATCACTTCTGCTAATAGGACAATAGCTTAGGCTCAGACCTTCTGCTATTTAGAAATTGTCTATTTGCTGCATATTGAATAGTGATGGCTCACAAGTCCACAGTTGGACAGCTTCTAGGTAGATAGCTGGTTACATGACTCCAGAGCCTTGCTCACAATCAATTCACTACTGTCTTGGTAATCACATGAAGAGATTGCCAATGAGAGGAAGCCAAGGGCCCAAGCCCCCTTCTTCCACTGAAAACACAGTTAAAGATGGGGAAAAGTAAGTAAGCCATATTTGTTCTCTGAAGACCTCCCCAAGTGGAACTAGAAATTCCCCAGGGGCAGAAAGTCAATGGAATGAAGAAAAGTAGAAATATTATAATTTGTTCATTTGTAATGTTTCAAACTGTCCTTTCTTATGTTGAGAGACCTGTCATTACCGGCTGTATGCTTTTGAGAAAATTGCATTACATCTCAGAGTTCACCTCAGTTATCTTCCCCATCTGTAAAATGGGAACTATACCAAAGTTCCCCTTGGCACCGAAATCCTATGGACCTATAATTGTTTTGGACCATTACTTCCTTTCGAATTTTAGGAACCCCTATGACAATGCAAAGAACTCTGAGAAAAGGCTACATCTTACCCTGCGTTGCCAGTCACCACCATACCTGGGAATCGGAGTCCTTTAAGGAATGGGACCAGGAGAGCAAGAAGGCCCAGCCTAAGGGGAAAGGCACAGAAAGGAGAACTGGGTGGGTTCTCAAGATGTCACCAGTTAAGCAGAGGGAGGATCTTTTAATACCTCCTCCTCTTTCTGCCTCTCCCCTGAAGTGCCCAGCAGCAGGCTGTGCCTGGTTGCCTGTCTCTGTAGGTGCCTGCTCAGCACAGGATGACCTGGCTGCCAGCATACTATTCTAAGCCAATGAGAGAACCTTGAGGTCAATGATCTTGAGGCCAATCATAGGTGGACGTATCTCTTTAATGGCTAGAGAGATTTTATCTTTGGCTCCTTTTCATTGGTTCAGGCTAACAGAAGTCTCTGTGGACTGTCAGCCAATGCCAAGTCATCAGCCAACAGGAGTGGGTTTAGCTCTGAGATCTTGTTTTCATCTGGATCTGAAGTAGCCCTGCCTCAAGGGTATCATCTCTCTTCATTGTCATCCCTGACTGAAAGCTACTGCAAAGAATACAGGAGATATAAGCAGTTTCACCTAACAGACAGCCTGATGAGAGGTAGGCATACTTGGGGGTAAGGGGCTGTGTGTTTGCCCAGCCCCTGCAGGTGAGTGCAGGCATATCAGCAAAGAAAAAGAATAAGGAGGTAGCACTGGTGGGAGTGAATTCTGTGATGCTAAAGCGGATCGTGACAGGTTACACTGTTATTACTTCCTTCCCACAAGTTATAAATATTCAAGGGGCCTATTCAAATCCCTGTAGTATCTTCTCTGTTTTTACCCCATGTGCCCACAGTGAGAGGATTCATAAGAGAGTAAAAGGTGTGCTAGTTCCTACTTAGAACTTGAATTACCTACTTTAAGTTACCCCCAATATCCAGTTATAGAAATTGATATAGCTTGACTGCAAACACAAAGTAAATCCATGCTCTTATCTTCTAAAGTCTTAGCCTAGTGTGGGTACCTCTGGTTATGCTTCATGGAATGCTAGGACTATGGGTTCCACTGTAAGTTACTCTCTAGCAGTAATTTGGATCTCTGACCACTGATATAATTCTTAGTCTCATGCTAGACCATACGTGTAAGTCTGACAGCTTTCTAAGCAATGTGAACATATGAAGCAGGGTAAGAGAATGTCCAAGGGGCAAAGCAAAGCCTTCTGTGTTTGTGGAGAGATTCAGTCACTCAGGAAACATTTACTGAGTGCTTTCTGTGAGCCAGGCACTAGGCTAGATACTACGTGGACAGAAAAATAACACATATGGACTTTTGGCAAATGTTACCAGGCCAGAGCCAAGAGAGTGTATGATTTGGTCTTAGACCATCTTTAATTCTTTTAGTGATTGCCTTGTAATAATGGAAGATTTTGAGATACTCCAGAACTGTGCTTTGGTTAAAACTGGTCAGAGAAGTCTATTCCCATACTCTTGAAATGCTCCTAATTTAAATGTTGTTTCAGAAAAGAATTTGCCACAAATGTGCTGAAAGATCTTGGATGAGTCATTTCTCAGGTCTCCCTTGTAACAAGGAGTTAGACACAAAACAGTGAGGTCCTTTACTAATCTAATGGAAAGTCTAAGACAATTTAGTACTTAATATGAATTTAACTAGCCATGTTCTTTCTCCATGGACTTAGCCTCATTCAAAGCATTGTCTCCAATTGTATAACGAGGTGCTTTATTACTAGTAAAGAAGTATTTTGAAAGAAGGATGAAGAAGAAAGGGAATGTAATGGACTTTCTCAGGAATCTTCATATCCTTTTTCATCATGCTGCAGGGCTCTGCAATCAGTTGAAGCTAATTCCAACAGATTGTTTACCTACTAATGAAAAGAACGAGTAAAAATAAATCTGATTGGGGCTTATAATGGTCGAGTACCAAGGAATTGTCGCAAGACCATTAAGGGCTGGTAAAATCCCTAAGCAGCTGTTTTCTAGGCTCAGGACACCAGGTTTGTAGCAGCCTCTTTGCTCATTGCTCACCCCCTTCCTGCCTGTTTAGGTAATGTTTATAGCTCGATGTCCATCTTACTGAGCCCTGATATTTTGAATGATGCAAGGTCAGGAAAAGTGAGAGAGATTCAGGGCTGCACATCATTCTTTAAGTACATTTAATTGTAAAAGGCATCTAATCAATGTGAGTTCCCTGTCTGAACATGGTAGCTAAGAGAGGTAAACCAAAATAAGAAGTCAATGGGGGAACAGGAAGGGATGGAATCAATGAATCCAATCAATAATCCATATTAATGTTTCTTATATGAGCACACTGAGTGGTAGCTCTCCAGGTGCCAAATGGCATCTGGGAAACATTACTCCATCCCCCAATTGACGTAATAATTAGATTGCATAAATGGCTCCTCTGAGCTCGCTGCCAGCCCAAGAGACAAATGTTATTGGTGTGCCAATCAATCTTCCCCATCTTACCCCTCCCCATCAAAGTTTCAACCTACATCAGCAATTATGCTTTGGAAGTCGAAAGCTACCCAAAATAAGTGAAAACTGCCAAAGGTGAGTTTTCGAGTAGGTTATACATCCCAGTTGGGCGCATATAGTAAGGACCTTGGAATGTACATGAACAGAACCACAAGTGGACATACCACAAGGGGACAAAAGAATAAAGGAAATATAATGGCTTCTTCTGCAAGGCTGCTTTTCTCTGTCCCAGCTCACGCAGCTTAGGCAAACTGATGGACTAAGGAGAATGTGGCAGTGGAATGCACTAAGCATTTGGTATAGGTCCTTGTGAAAGCCTAAATAATGTCCCTTCCTCCGAAAACAATATATGAATTCCCCAGAATCTGCGACTGTGGCATTTTATGAGCCATTGCTGATATAGCTTAATCGATGATCTTGAGATGAGGAGAATATCTTGAACTTTCCAGCTAAGTCCTAAATGCAGTTAAAAGTGTCCTTAAAAGGATGAATCAGAGGGAAATTAGAGATGAATAGGAGAAGGCAATGTGGATGGAAAGGCCAAACTTGGAGTGATGTAGAGCCACAAACCCAAGGCGTGTCAGCCTCCACCAGAAGCTAGAAGCAGACAAAGAGTATATTCTCCCCTGGACTTTTCAGAGGAAAGTTAACTTGGCCAATACTTGGTTAAATTAGCATTAGATTTTTGGCCTCCAGATTGAAATAATATATTTCCATTGTGTTAAGCCATGTAGTTGGTGGGAATTTGTGTCCACAGCCCTATAAAAAAAACTAACATATTCTTCCATCACTATGTCTTATGGAAAATACAATAACTTCCTATTGTATAAAGAGTTTCAAAATCATTTTACTTAGTTAAATTTTAAAATAAAAAAAATCACAATAGAATTAATCAGACCAAAATTTAAATATCTCAGTGACCTTTTATACATTTGAACTAGGCATTCTGAAGCTTTTAAATATACTATTTAATGTGGAATTTCACAACTTCAAAATCCTTCTTTGGCCCAAATATTCAGTCTACTATTGTGCAAAGCTGAATGTTAGGAATTTAAAATTCACAGATAATGTCAAGGTTTCTACATTTGGGACAGCTTTGTTGCTGCAGTATATATAATCTCCTGTTTTCCATTAGTTCTTTTGCATGAATTTATATATCTAATTACCTCCAGCCACCAGGCAGGCCTTGGGGGGACAGGGAAGGACACTGAGCAGGTAGAGAAATACAGTAAATATGTCTAAATTGAAACCACAATTGGGATCAAATCAAATCTCTTTTAGTAATAACACTAAGTAGGGCCTTTAGGAAAACAAGTCATGGCAGAACTAACTTAATTTACTCTTCTGATAAGGTTACAAGGCTTGTAGATCAGGAGAATGCTGTAGACAGGATGCATCTGGATTTTAACAAGGCCTTTGACACGGGCTCTTGTGAGTCCTTCGTAAATCAGGTGAAGAAATATAGACTGCAGGTGAGACACTAGAGCTAACAGGTGGCTGCCAATAATGTGGATTATGGTCTTTTGTGACAGGTCATAGGTCTCTGTATCAGTTCCAGTCAAGTCACCACTCTTATCAATCAGCTCATGTGAAAATCAAGACAGATGTTATACTGTCTAATGGTGAGGGTGCTTGGAACCCAAAGGAACAAGCTAACAAATTGGAAGTGAGAGTTAGTAGGTTGGAGCACTGATTGACCTCTGTGAAATGCAATAAGCAGCAGCAGGACTTAGAAATCCACATGTACACACACAAGTTTATATACAGAGCAGCTGCCAGGACACAGGAGACAGAGAGGTTAGCAGGCAGACAGCTTGATATATCAGAAGAATGGTGAGACTCACAGCAGGAGAAAAAGTGACATGAACGTGCCTTCCCAGAAAGAGGAGAAAATAAACCATGCACCTGATTACACAGCACCCTTCAAGCCCCATTGAGGTTCAGTTCCAGAAAAGATTATCTTTTAATCTCTCAGATTTAAAAATATCAGTTTCAAAGATAGGAAAAGAGGAGATCTTTGGTTAAAAAGAACAAATGTTTGGTTAGAGGAGAGGCTTATGATTTAGAGGCTTATTGCATGGCATGGTGATTGTAGTTAATAGTATACAATTAGCATAGCTGAAAGAGGTTTTAATGAGATGATAAATATGTTAATCAACTTAAGCTAATCATTTTAAATGTATATACACATCAAAAGATCACACTGTATACTGGAAATAGATAATATTAATTTGTCAAATATACAACTGGGATGGGAAGGAAATTCACTGAAGTATATGCATTGAAAATCGGCAATCACAATCCCTTCACTGCTTGTCCTGTTAGAATAGGACATCTTCTTCCACACATGCTTTCTAAGCTATTATTTATCATATACAGTCTTTAACACAAATGAAGGATATATATGAAGCACATATACAAACATATATGTACACCTATAAATCAGTATACCATGGACATTTTCCAGTGATCACGAAAGCATTTTCCATGTGTGTAGCACAAGTCTACAAATATTTCAGGTTTTTCTACATATACCACTCACATTAACTCCATATGATGAGTTCAATTATTTTCACATTATAGGGAAAAGAAAATAGATTCAGAGAACTTTCTTAAAATCACACACTTGTTAAATGATACAGGTTAGACTTGAGCTTGGGAATTTCTGGTTCTGTAGCATGGACACCAAGCCCACTCTCAAGACTCTGAGACTACTTTGTGTTAAAATGACAGCAGAGATTTCTTATATCTATATCATAATCTGTGCAATTAATCCTGCATTTCTGGACACAAGATTATTTTCTTGTGGAAGAATTTGTTAGACTTAATATACTAACATAGATTATGGATATCCAAAGAAAATAAAAAGCTATTTTCTTCTAGTTTCAACTTTCTTATAGCTTTTCCTATTTTTTTTTAAATGATGAGTAAATTAATTTAACTTCCTGGGTATTGAAATGGTAAGAACCATCATACATGCATACATATGTACATACATAATGTACTTGGTGGTAAATGTGCAATTCCCAAACGAAGCTCAGTTGCTTCAGATCAGCCATTATAACTAACTGTATAGAGGTGCACTGAGATGTGTAGAGTTTAGGAGGGGGTAAATATATGTCACTGTATAATGTGAATTAATTAGAATAAAGTGAATCTGAGAATTTCATACACTATATTTTGAGCATATTCATTCCCACTCCTCCCATATCTGTCATCTCCACCATTACCTTTCTAACCATATAACTTCTATTTTTATTCTTTTTTCCCATAGAGTCCAGTTTGTGTTCCCAAACTATTATTTGAAGTTGTGGCCTCTTAAGTGCGCTACACTTATAAGTCATAACCTTAAAAAAAATTCTCTCGTTCTTCCTCTCTTTCCCAAACGTTTTCAAATGCTAATAGCTCTTCAGCTAGGGGTAGAATTTCATGCCCACCTCCTTTGCTCCATGTTGGGATTTTTTTTCCTGGCATGCAGATAACGTGCATGCTGTCTCAACCACAGTGAGTTTATATGTGCCGCTGCCCTGTTGCATCTTGAAAACACCATTTCCTTGAAGTCATCCACAACATCCAGCTCTTAAATTCTTTCAGCTTCATCTTTCTAAGAGATCCCTGAGCTTCTTGAGGGAAGATGTTCCATTTAGAGCTGGGAAGAAGAGAATAAACTGATTTTATTAATAGAATCTAGTGGTCAGTATAACCAAAACTTCTTCAATCAATACATACTTTTCTTTCTCCTGTAATATTTGAAGATCTGAAGCATTGGTTATTAGATTTTGGCATAAATCTCAATTTCTTTGGATGTTTTTCAAATGCAGACTCTCAGACCTCAAATAAAATACCTCCAATGTAAGGAGCTGACATACTACACATTGAGAAATAATATTGTCTTCTATGAGATTAATCTTTGATGCAAAAAGTAGAATTAGAATAATAAAAAACCCAGTTCTAGACATGAATTTCTGGAAGAAATAAACATCTTTTATCCTCTCTTCAGGCTACTTAATTACAACTGTCTTCAAGGCAGTGCTCAATGAAGTACTTCCCTGAGTAT
Source organism: Apodemus speciosus (assembly GCA_002335545.1). Lineage (NCBI taxonomy): Eukaryota > Metazoa > Chordata > Mammalia > Rodentia > Muridae > Apodemus > Apodemus speciosus. The sequence continues at coordinate 195,331 of BDUI01000202.1, forward strand.
TCAGTAATCTAAGTCCCCAGGGGAATAAAGCCACCAATGACCAGTGTACCATTGTAACCCCTTCAGTGAAGAACTATACCATGAACACAAGTACAAGCTCACCATAGGTTTAAAAATTCAGGGAGTTCTGTCCATACAGATTGGAATTCTGAATGGAATCTGTCCATACAGATTGAAATGTCTCCTTTGGGAATGATGAATGATTAGCTTCTAATCTAAACAAACCATTGAAAACCAAGAATTAGCTCAATATGAAACATACATACATACATACATACATACACACAGAGAGAGAGAGAGAGAGAGACAAAAAGAGAGAGAGACAGAGACAGAGACAGAGATGAAGAGGGGAGAAGTATTGCTCTTTTAAATAGTGTGACAATCCAGGATAACTTGCTCATTCTTTCAAGTCATATTTAAGATCATTAAATCCTAACACCTCTGCAGATTCTTGTTTCAGGGTCACCTGGTAATTTGAAAAAAGAGGCACCAAGTAGGAAGTAATAGGAGGGAGGGGGCATAAGCAGATTGCTAAAAGAGTACTTGCACGGAGGTTGTAGGAAACGTTGGTCTCTGGTGCCTGGAAAGGGAGTTTTTAGAAAAGGAGCCAGAGTTGCCATTTACTAATTCAGTCTAAAGCCCTACACTTGAGACTCTCTTCATCAATCACATGCTGTGATTTCCAATGTCCCTTTACCTTTAGAATCACAAAGTATCCTTAATTTAGCTATAAAAGGCCAAAGGGGCTTTGCTAAGAATACAGACAAATTGGAAGGCTACAGGAATTTGATGAAGCCTTTGCCTTATAGTAGAAGAGGGAACTGTAGAGCTCACTATGAAGGGGAAGCTACACTACTATATGTAATTTTATATCTGGCAATATCAAGTAGCTCAAATTTTACAGAATAGGAGTCTAAAGGGAAATATAGGTCTAGTATTTCGTTATCCTTGGCTGTATGTGAATGAAATGTGTTTTCTTCTCTATATTTATGCCTTTATGATGGGCATTCTGTACTATAGCAAACAATGAAAATGTAAAAAAAAAAAAAAAAATAGGGACCAGGCCAAAATTCAAGATCCAACTTTTTCACTTGTACAAGGTGCTTCGCATTCTGAGACTCAGTTTCCAAAACTCTCCTCATGGTCCTAAGAATGAATGACTCAAGGTATTGGTGGATATGACAAGAGAGGATAAGAAAGGCAAAGGTCAATATGGAGATGCATTTCCAGTTCTAGTTGATGTGGTCTTGTAAAGCAGAGATGGCATCTATGAGCATACTTTGCAAGTTGTCAATGGTTATGTCAAGGGAAATGACAAGAGTTATAATTAAAGACCTTGCTTCTCCTGCATATGCATGAACATATATGCACATAGACCTTTCCAAAAGTACTTGAAAATTCAGACTTTTTCTCAATTTTAACTGTGCTTCCCCTGAATTATTTCCATGATGGTCTTATTACTAAGTGATGCAGGGTGTATTCTGTGATTGTTACTCGCCAAGCTAACTACACTGGGCCACCCTTTCTAAGCTCTTCTTCCCATAGATTGTTATGTCATTAACAAGTGTTATCTACATAACTCAAAGTCATGTCCTGGGGCTCTGCAACAGTGAACACAGTGATTAAAAACAATCTAACAAAGACAAGACCTGAATCGTATTATTCCAAGCCAAATTAATTATCTCATTAATGACAGTCCCTGACCTGTGTCCACTTTATTGCTGTAATAACATGTACACAGCATATTTTTCGAGTACTGGGTAAGATGCAAAATAGGAGTGAAAACTGCTTTTTACAGAGCACAGAAAGGGTAAATGACAAATCCTGGAGTTAAAAGACTGAACATCCGATAATGTTATTATTTCAATCCAACTGGACTCCACACCCAAACCAAATCTGTTTCTGTGTTACACCAGAGAAGTACCTCATCACTGGATATATAGAAATGAAGAAATTGAAACTTATATTTCATTATTTTTAATGACTTATTTATTTTTATTTTATGTACATTGGTGTTTTGTCTGCAAGTATGTTTGTTTGAGGGTATCAGATATCCTGGAACTGGAGTTATAGAGAGTTGTGAGCTGCCTTGTGGGTTCTGAAAATTGATTCAAGGTTCTTTGGAAGATCAACTAGTGCTCTTAACCACTAAGCCATCTCCCCTTTCCTTAAATAGTAATCTTAACCATGGAGAAATATGACATGCTGTGTAGTTAAACCTTTAGGGGACTAGAATAAGACAACAAACACAATTTGTAAGATTCAATTTAGATTCTAAGAATCATAGGTGGGATGGGAAGCCAGTTTCTTCCTCTACATATCTGTCTGTCTGTCTGTCTGTCTCCTCTCTCTCTCTCTCTCTCTCTCTCTCT
>BDUI01000202.1:197747-210376 GCA_002335545.1 Apodemus speciosus
TCTCTCTCTCTCTCTCTCTCTCTCTCTCTCTCTGTGTGTGTGTGTGTGTGTATGTGTGTGTGTGAATAACACTGGATCCTTCCACGAATCATGTTTGCCATCCTTATCCACTAGCTCATCTTCTCTATAAGAGATTATTGACCATTTTGTCTGTCTTTTGCTCTTAGTATGATGGGTATGGCACAAGAAAGAACAGTAACAACCTTTAAAGAACTCACCATAGCCTAAAGGAAAAATTAGAAACAAATATGGCTTATTCTGAATGCATAGCAAAATAGGATATATGCCACAAGAAAGCAAAATGCTCTGGTAGTCTAAAGGGAAGATTTTTTTATCTTTTGGAAATGACTTCATGGTGTATGACTTCAATGTACGAAGACTCAGTAGAAATTAAAGAAACAGGAAATGAGTCGAGCATGCAGGAAGCTGCCAGGAAACAAGAGAAGGATGATGTAGGAACAGAAGGAAAACGGTAAATGAGAGTCAAGGAAGAATTTTCTTTTTGGTGATCCTGGTATTATATGCAAGAAAGAAAAAGATAAAATGAGAAGATATGCTTAGGTCTAGACTGTGGTAAGTGTTGAATACTGTGGGCCCAACCTTAGCTTCTGTCCTTGGCAGCCAGCAGCAGTGGTTGCTCAGGGAAGCCTTTGGAAAAGGCACAAAGGATGGAGATCAAAGAAAAACAAAGGTGATGTCTACATGGGCAAACTGCTTTAGGAGAAAGCACTTCTCTTTTATTGTCATCGATATCTTTGCCTTGGATCCTTCCCAAGTCCACCTTTACTTGTGCTAAGCTTGAAATCTACAGTGTCTCTCAGCCAGCCTCGGATTAGATGTATCTATTAATAAGGTTGGTTCACTTCTTTGAAGATTTTTCTCTCTTTCTCTTGCTTCAGTGACTCTCAGTTCTCCACAGATAATGCCATGGATACCCATTTCTGCTTTCTCTTTCTTGGCTGTTCCTTAGCCTACTCGTTTATAGGTGTGAGTTAAATTGTTTCTCTTCTAAAAGTCTAATTTAAACATTCCAATTTTGTACAACCTGATTCCTATTTATGTCTTCACCAAGTATGTTAGTTGCCTTTAAGTCTTTTTTTATCTTCTGTTGGTGTCCAAGACCCATGGAGTAACTTATCTATTTATCATTTCTTTTTCAATAATTTACTTTTTACTTACTTTACATTTCAATCACTGCCCCCTCTCTCCTCTTCTTAACACACCCCTACAAATCCCTCCCCACATCATTCCCCCCTCAAATATGGGAAGCCTCCCTTGGGTAACACCCCACCCTCGGACATCTAGTCTCAGCAGGACTAGGCACATCCCATTCCACTGAGGCACAACCAGGTAGTCAAGGTAGGGAAGGGGATCCAAAGGCAGACAACACTCAGAGACATCTCTGCTCCAATTATTAGAGGACCCACATGAATCCCAAGTTGCACATCTACTTCAAATGTGTCGGGGGCCTAGGTCCAGCCCCTGCTTGCTCCTTGGTTGGTGGTTCAGTCTCTTTAAGCACTCATGGACTCAGGTTTGTTGAATCTGTAGGTCTTGTATTGTCCCTAACCCCTCTGACTTAGTGGTTTTACAAACTTCTACAACCACTTTAGAAGGTGGTTCAATTTGGAAGATTCTCAGAAAATTTGGAATAGTTCTACCCTGATGTCTAGCTATATGACTCCTGGACATATTACCCAAAAGATGCCCCACTATACCACAGAGACACTTGCTCAACTATGTTCATAGCAACTTTATTTGTAATATCCAGAAACTGGAATTAACTAGATGTCCCTCAACTGAAGAATGAATAAAGAAAATGTGCTATATCTATGCAATGGAACACTATTCAGCTATTAAAAGCAAATGCATTATGAAATTTGCCATAAAATGAAGGGAACTGGAAGATGTCGTACTAAGTGAAGTAATAAAGATCCAGAAAGACATGCATGGTATGTAGTCACTTGTAAGTGGACACTAGCCATAAAGCAGAGGATAACCATGCTATTATCTACCAACCCAAAGAAACTGGGTAATAAGGAGGACCCAAGGGAGGAAGTATGAATCTCACTCAGGAGGGGGAACAAAATAGACATTCGCAGTGCATGGAGATAGGGAGTGAGAGAAGGAGTGAAAAGAAGGAGGAAAATGGGTTGGAGAATAAATGAGGAGGGAAACTGGGATGGCAATCAAGTGTCAGGAGAAGCAGGCTGGGAGCGAGAATGGAAATCAGTGGGATGCATCTCTGGGACTAGATGGAGGCCTCGGATCGGGAGGATATGGGAAGTCTATGGAGTGATCCTAGCTGAAATTCCTATAAGTGAGGATGTAGAGGCTAAAATGGCCACCTCATGTAGCCAGGCAGTACTCCTAGTAGAGGGAGAGGCACATCAACCCACCCACAAAACCTTCAACCTAAAATTTGTCCTGCTTACAGGAAATACAGGAGATAAAGATGAAGCAGAGACTTAGAGAACAGCCAACCGATGACTGGCCCAACTTGAGATCCACTCTATGGGAGAGAGCCAACCTCTGACATTATTAAGGATACACTGTTATGCTTGCAGACAGAAGTCTACCATGACTATCTTCTGAGAGGCTCTACCCAGCAGCTGACTCAGACAGATGCAGAGACCTACAGCCATATAGCAGGCATAGCTCTGGAAACCTTGTGGAAGAGTGGAGGACAGAATTGAGAGAATCATTTCTACACCTCAGAAGCAATCTCATCATTCCATTCCAAATGAGTCTAGCACTCAATGCAAACTCTTCCCACTTAATTTACCATCGCACAGTTTATGAGTCAAATTAGGCACTTGGAAATTTACTCCTAGTTCTCCCCACTCACTGTTTCACAAACATCCAATCAATCAAATCGTAAACTTTCTGTTTCTATAATATTGGCTGATTATGTTGGTTTTACTCTGTTTTCATTGATACCACATCATTGGGATTCCTTAACTAATTTAGCTTATTACCTGGACTCCAAATCATGTGCCACAAGTTTCATTGAAGCTGAGTCAATATTGCTCAACTAATATCTCTTCCAGAGAAGAGAGAAAACTTGTAAGGATCAGAGGACCAAGAGGTTTGCTGTGAGATATGACAGGGAGCTGTATCTATGAATGTTTAAGTGACCCTGAACGGAATAGTCACTTAAACAAGACCTGCACAATGACACCAGTTGACATGCCAGTGTGGATGGGGGACATCATACATGGCCCTACCCCTAATGGTTACTGGGAGAGGGAAAGTCTGTCTTCTGCAGGGACAAAAGTCCTGGTAGGTTATATAATCCCTATGGTCAGCCCTAAATTAATCTATATAACAAACAACAGGGAATGGAATCAGCAAGTTGTGTTTGTGTATGTGTCTTCTGTGTGTAACAGTAATTAAGAGGTCTTTTTAAAATTCTTAGTTTAGAAAAAAGACCTATTTTTACATTCACCATTGTTTTGCCTGCATATATGTCTGTGTGAGGGTGCCAGATCCCCCTGGAACCAAATTACAGACAGCCATGAGCTGTTATATGGATATTGGGGGTTGAACCCAAGACCTCTGGAAGGGCAGCCAGTGCTCTTAACCACTGAACCACCGCTCCAGCCCTCATTAAGTGGTCTTAAATTCAGGATGAAGTGGAGCAGGCTGGGTGTAGCTGGAGGGAAGTGAAGGGGTCAGTAAAATTATGTAGATATGATACCTGTGTATGAAATTCTCAAAAAAAGAAAATATAAAATATAACACCTTTTCCAGAAAGCATCTCGTAATCCTTTCCAAACAGTCTTTTCTTCCCATAGATATTGCCCAGGATCTATGTATAGATTCTGGGCAAAATAGACAAAGAATTAGAGATGTTAACACTATCCCATATGTATCCCTCACTTTTGTAAGCATGATGGAGGGCAATGGAGGGCAGTGTTTTCAGAAGTGACAGTGTCTTTCAAGTGACAGATGCTGTTGGAGACTTCCCAGGTATATGTGTGCCCAAGGAAGCGAGCTTAGTGCTTGGGAATGGACTCCAAGGGAGCAGCCTACACCTGGAGAGTTTCTACTAACTCACCTCCAAACATCTGACTTTTCTGATTTTATCCTTCTTTTTCACAGTCTCACCAAAGATTTGACCCACTGCTGTAACGATTTGGGGAATAAAATGCATTGTTAATCAAAAATTACTCTTCCCTAAAGTAAAATATTAGTTCTGTTGTGTGGTTAATTGCATTATCAGAATGAACAGCTCATCCTCTTTACAATAGCTTTAAACCCTGATTGCTTAATAAGTGCAGGAATTATAGTTAATCTAGCTCAAAATTTAATTATGATGAGTCATACTTCACAAAGCAAAGCACATAGGGGCGACATTTTGGTGAAGTTATATCCCACTGACCTTGCCCTCAGACCTACAAACCTTTTTGTAAGAGAAATCTGGGAAATCCTTCCTGTTTGTGAGATAGGAAGGTTGTTTTTTTTTTTTTTTTAACAAGTCTTACCATGGTCTGCCTTGGAGACCTTACAGAAAAGCCTACCTAAACCATATCTTACCATGAGAAAGCCCAAAAGCAGTTCTTCCTTTGCCCTCTGCGGTTTTAGATCTTGTCAGGACATTATGCAGATATAGGTTTAAAGAACAGAACCATAGGGGATCCAGGCTGGGACAGGGTGCTTAGGAACTGTGTGAGACCTTCAAAATCCAAGAATGTATCTACATCTAAATTCTATGGCTCTCTAGGTTGACAGGAATAAAAACGTCAGCAGTGTTGTGTCACATGCTTAGAGCTTCAAAATTTCTTCACCTCTTACAGAATTGAGGACAATCTTGTAGGTGTTTTCTGAATAGCAATGGACCATCAACCTCTTTTGTTTAGAGTTTTACACTTCTAATAATGGGCTTTTAAAAGTTTTTGCCTCTCTGAAAACTTTTCATTGCTCAAATTGTGTTTTCATTAGTCATTCTAATTATTTCTATACATATTAGGATTGAACTCAGCTGCATCATTTGTCATTCATACTTCTTAACTGGTATCTTTTATATTTAATGCATTGTTCCTTCCTCTTACATATTTGGGGAATATTCTTTCTACCTTCAAAAGAGTAGCTGCCTTTTTCTTATTCTTTCTCATGTGTACCACTGAGAAACAATCTTTTCTTTCCTACCTGTTTACAAGTCGTTTGTATTCTGACTTTCCCATGTCAAAGGATTGGATGCTGATGACAACTACTTCCTGATAGAGAGATTAATAGGGCCTTTTTTTGGCTTGGCCTTTCTTTTTAACATATGTGTTGACTCATTCTTTTAGTGTTTTGAAATTTAGGGAAATAAATGTATTGCTCTGAACTTTCCATGATAGAAACATGCCTCTGTTCTCCATTTTATTTATTTAGTTATAGTAAGCCTTCAAAACGTAGTGACCTAAAACTACAATTTTATTTTATCCATGACTCTATAGATTGAGAATTTGAAGACACTTGAGCTGGTGGCTTATCTAATTCATACAAAGTCAGCTTGGAGCACATCTCACTTTCAAACGGATTTCTTCACCTATAAGTTTGTCACCTCAAGGTTTTGCACTTTCCTGTCTACATTTTCCTTGTATCTTCTCTTTGCTTGCACCTCTCCCGATCACTATGGCATTTTATCTTTTGAGACCTTTCAAAATTATTCAAGCTTTCCAAGTTTTGGTTGTCACAGGTTAGTCATACATTGGCTAGCTTTTGATAAGTAGGAAATGGCAATTGGCAGACCAGCCAGGAACTACTCCAAGAACTGTTACAACATCAATTATACTGTATTTCTTTGGCCAAAGCAGTCATGGGTACAGCTTGGACTCAAAGACAGAAAATATACTGCTTCTTGCTGGAGGGGTGGCATTGTCAAATTGTTGTAAAATATGTGATATTACAGTATTATCTTTGAGAAGTATAAACATGTGTCTTGTACAAATCTCCAGATTTCTATGTCTAATACTATAAAAGGTATATGGAAAAGTTTAACAAAAATGCATGAACCTCATGGAGAAAGTTTGAGAAATTGGATTTAACTTAAGGTAGTTTATATAATGTTTCAAAGAAAGATTTAAATTCTCAAAATGTGAATTTGGATTTTATCATACCTAATACCAATCTTATATAAAAGAAACACCTCTATATATTAATAAGCACTTATTAAGCACTTTTTCATAAACTGAGCATTGTGCTGAAGTTAAGGGATTTGGTGTGACTAATGACTAAAATAATAATTAAGACTTCAGAGAGAACAAAGTATACTAAGGGAAAGTGTCATAAGCAAATATTTAGAATAGACTATAATAAATGATATAATAAAATACAATGTACCTTGGTGCCTCAGAGTAGGAAGTTGTTAATCTAGGTGTTCACGATTACTTCAGCTCTACTTCATAGAGCTGAGCCTAGCACAATAAAAGCAGAAACACGTTAATCAGCATGACAGGATCACAGAATAGCACAAGAAACTGTTGAAATTAAAGATAGAAAGAAAAAAATGAAAAATATTAGCATATTCTTAGTAAACTGTGATGCAATTTTAATCAGCCTAATTAACATAGAATCCTCAAAATAGGAAGGAGAACAGAAAAATATTGAAAGAAATAATGGTTGAATATTTTCTCAATTAGATAAAAATATGAATTCACATGTCTAAGAATTTCCACATAACCCAAGCATCGAAAGCATGAAAATGATAGCAAAGCCTATTATAATTCAATTCCTTAAAATCAGTGTAAGATAAGATCTAAAAGAAACTAATGTGTGGAAATCAATAATATATGAATGAAACCAGATTGCTCTTTAAAAACAATAAATCAGAAGACATGAGGAAACATATGCTAACAATAGATAGAGGATAATTATGGTATGGCAATATTAATGTATGCAATATTAACTTCAGTTTAATAACAGTCTTTTCATAACATTAAAGATTTTAATTCATCAAATACACATAGCAATGTTATATATAGTTAATATAATAACAGAGTTTCAAAGGTATTTGATACATGGTTGCTAATTCCTGTTATTCCAGTACTTTGAAGGCTTAGGCAAGAGGATTTCAATGAGTGCAAGGACAGCCTTGGCTAAAGAGTAGGATGTCGTCACCACTACCACAAAAATACATGATGAAAATATGCCCAGAACGTAGACAATTCCACAATTACAGTTGTGGAATTCAATACTCCTGTCTGTTAATCAAACAAATGGTCATTAAGATTGTAGAAAAGTATGACAAATAGAAATGATTTAAACAACATTTATGAAATAGTACATTTAAAAGGATCACAATATATACATTTTCAAGTGTATTCAGATCATTTATCATAGTAGATCATATTATGCTACACAAAACAASCTTGAATGCATTTATTTTCCTATTTATTTTATTTTACATGTAGTAATATTTTGCTTGCATGTATGTGTACCATGTGCATACTTTGTCCCTGTAAACATTAGAAGAGGGGACTGTATTCTGTCTGGGGGTTGAATGCAGGTCCTTATAAGAGCAATAAGTGCTCTTAACCACTGAGCAATCTTTTCAGTACCTTTTAAAGTTATGCTAATATTCTCTCTAACAAATATACAATTGAATTATATATAACTAACAGGAATACAGTTGAAAAAGTCTCAAATGTCTAAAAAGTAGATCGCACATTATATACCTCATGRATCAAGTAAAAATTTAAAAGAATGGTCCATATTTTGAACTGAATGAAATTAATAATACCAGTAAGCTTTATTTGTGACTTGCTTAGAGGGCAACGTATATGATTAAAGGCTATATTTTTTAAAAACTCATATAGTGTTGAAATTTTCATCTTAAGAAACTACAACATAAAGGCTAATTAAGCCAAAAGAAAAAGATAAGAAAGGAAAAAATAAAGATAAAGACAAAACTCAATAAACTAGAAAACAGAAAAACAATGGAACCCAAATTTAGTTAATATGAGTAAATGAATGAAATCAGTAATTCTCTTGTTCAGGGAACAAGGGAAGAAGACACAAATCAGTATTATAAGAAATGAGAGAGTTGCTAACACCACAGATTCTGTAGGCAATAAGGACTAATTGACTACCTAAACATTTTACACCAATCAGGTCAGCAGCTTCAACGACATAGGCAAATTCTTTAACAGACCCAAAGTTCCAAAGCTCATCCAAGATGGATAATATCTTGAATTTCCAGAAATCTATTGAACATAATGATCTTTTAATTGAAACCTTCCCACAAAGAAAATCGGGTCCTGCAGGGTTTTTCTGGTAAATTTTACCAAACACTGAAGAAAGAAATACTAGTTGTACAAAAATATTCCCAGAAATAAAAGGATCAGAGAGTCAGGATACCAAAGAGATAAAGTGCATACCTTTTATCATGACATTCTTCATAATAGCCAAGATGTGTAATCAGTCTTGCACCAGTCAATAGGGGAAGAGATGAAGAATATCATATGTAAACAACAGTATTATTCAGCCATGAAGAATGAGATCTTATCACTTGCAGAAAAATGGATGGAACTGGAGAGCATCATGCTGGGTTAAATAATTACAGAAAAGTCTTGGCAGTTCCTTCTCATATGTAGAAATAAAAATAAGAGATGACATGGAAGTTCTGGAAAGGTAACCATAGGAAAGAAGGAAGAGAGAGGGTAGAAGGGTGGGTGGACATGATGAGGGCGTGATATATTCATGTATAGAAATGCCAAAATGTATATCATGTTTGCAATACTGTTAATTACAATAAATAAAAACGTAAGTATGAAAAGATGGAATACTTTATAACCCAACTTATTGACCAAAATTATTCTGAGAGCTCTTGCTTTTTCTCTCTTGCCCTTACATGCTCTCTTTTTTCTCTTGCCCCCCTGTTCCCTCTCCCTCTCTCTCCATTCTTTCCCCCTCTTTCCATGTAGTCATGGCCAGCTCTCACCCCTCTATCTTTTCTTTCTTTCTTTACTTCTCTATCTCTTTTTCTTTTCCTACTTCTCTAAAATAAAGCTTTGAAACAAAAAAATTGCCCTGAAAACAAAACCAGTAAAAATTATTTCAACTAAAGAAAACTATAGATCAAAACATCTCACAAATTCCCAGAGTTTTAGCAAACCACCCTAGTAATATGTTCAGAAAATATTATGTAATAAATAAATGGAATTTAATCACAAATTTGGGTTTATATTTTAAACCAAATTTCCGTATCTTACTGTATTAAGAAACTAAACACAGGGCTGGAAACAATGGCTCAGTGGTAAAAAGTACTTAAGAAACTAAAAATGGAGCTAGAGACAATGGCTCAGCGGTTGAAAGCACTTGCTGCTCTTCAAGAGGACCTGAGTTTCTAGTACTTGCATCAGGTGACTCAGAACCACTCCAGGTCCAGGGGAATCCTACATATAGACACACATACTTACACAAAATTATATGCAAAATAAACGTTACAAAACAGAAGCTAAAAATAAGAAATCTTGTGATCTTAGCACAAGTAAAATGAATGCCACAAAATTCAATATGCATTCCTGCTGCTAATTAAACATCATTATGCATAGCTGCCATAAAAGAGAACACCAGCAACCTCCCAAGAAGCATATATGAACGCTGGACAACTGATAAACTGAATATTGAAAGACTCAAGGTTTTTCTCTTAAGAAGAGGAATAAAGCAAGAATGAACACTCTCACCTCTTTCAAGATTTCACAGGAGACCATAATTATTGTGATGAGGTATAAAATATAAATTAAAGATACAGATTACAATAAAGAAAATATATTTTGTTCCTAAATTATGCATCATCATTGCAAAAAAAATCTTAGGCATCTAAAAAAATGTGAGCATCAAGAAGTGAGTTGAACAAGGTTGCAGGATACCAGTTAAATATTCAAAAAATCAACTGTTGGATCCTAGTGAAAAAAAAAAAAAACAAAAGGAAGCTAAAATTTTAAAAATAGTATTTCCAATAAAACAATTCAAAATAGTTAGAAATAAGTTTGACAAATGATGTAGAAAACATGCACACAACATAGCTGGGAGAAATTTTAAAAGACCAAAATAAATGAAGAGATATATCATGTTTATGAATCAGAAGGCTCAATATTGTCAGGATACCAGTTCTTCCCAAATTGATTTATAGATTCATAACAATAGCATTCAAAATTCCAGCAGGCTTGTTTGTAAATCTTGATATGCTGATTCTAAAATATACATAGTAATTCAAAGGACCCATGTGTGCCAAAACAAACAAAATATGAAACAAATAACTATATATTTAATGATTTATAAAGATAAATCAAAACAGGACAGCATTACTGTAGATAGTTATACATATTAAGGGAACAAAAGAGGAAGTCTAAAATAGACCCATACATTCAGAGGCCATTGATTTTCAGTAAAGATGGCATGATAATTAAATAGAAGAAATCTTACTTAGCAAATAGTGCTGAAAAAGTGGAGCACCATTTGCAGAAATACTGGACCTCAGTCCTTATCTCACAACATATACAAAAAGTATAAAACCTATAGAAATTCTAAGTGGCCTTGAATTTGGTAAAGAATTTCTAAATAGGATATAATAAACCTAAAGGATAAAAATAGAGTGGATAATTGGACAAAAATGAAAAGGCAAGTCATAGATGAGAAGAAAAATATTTGCAATTCATATTTCCAATAAAGAACTTACATTTAGAATGTATAAAGAATTCTTATAACTTAATTATAGGAAAACAAAATAAAGTTTTTTAAAATGGACTAAAGATTAGGACAGACATTTCACGAAAGAAGAAAAACAGATGGTGAATATTTGCACATGAAAAGATGCTCAACATCGTTAGTCATTAAAGAAATGCAAATCAAACCCACAATGAGCTTCAACTATAAACCCATTAATCTGTCTAAAATGCAGATGACTGACCATAGATTATCAGGGATGATTGATAATAGTTAGCTCCTTCATTTATGGTAGAATATGAAAAATTACATCCATTTTGGCAAGCCAACTGGTATTTTCTTTTATTTAACTAGCTTTCTAATTTGAAATGCTTGATTGTTTTTGAGAATTTTATACATGAATGCTATACTTATACCGTTTCCACTTCTTTCTCTCACCCCATGACTCCCTCCATGTCACCCTGCTCTCTTACACTCAAGACTCCATCTTAATTAGTTACATACATATATGTAGATATGTTTGAGTATTTTCTTTTAAAAATAAAGATATATCTCCTTTATAATCTACTTTTTTCTCTCCTGTGTATTTACCCCTTAAAACAAATGATTTATTCGTACAACAACCCACAAATGTTCCTTTTAGCCTTGATTTGATAGTTCCAGTCTTAAATAATCACACAGTCATTGCCAGGTAAGTGGATACATATTATATGTATCCATATTTGAACAATAAGATTTACCCGAGAAATTTAGTATACAACTGTTTATGTACAAAAATTTAAGTGATTATAGAAATAATGAATTAAGTAAACAAAAAAGACAAAAAAGAACATAAAATGTTGTAGTAGTAAAAAACAAATGACAGGAACATAAGAAAGGGGATCCTATTTCAGTGTCTCTGTGAGCAGATCATGCATACAGACCTTGCAGGCAGAAAAAGATGTAGTCATAGAATGACTAGTACACAGATAACATTTAAATAATCCTAATAACATTAATGCTTGCCTTTCATCTTCTACAGGAGTACTTATGCCAAAAGAAGAATGCAAATGGTAGCAGCATTGATGTAAAAGTGAAGTTGACAAGACAGAATGTTAAAGGAGGAAGGGAAAGGCGAATGGAAGTTGTAGTGTCCTTATACAGTGGGAAGTTGAAGGTATCTGTTATGAACAGAAAGGGTCATTTTATGACTTACAGGATAGCCATAACGTTTCTAAAATAGTAATATAACTCATATTAAAGAAAGGTTGCCAGACAGCAACATGAAGTTGACAGGAAATGCTTGGAGGTGGATAGTTCAGCAGGGATGTCTCAGAAAATAAAAATCAACACCTGGTGTTTGTGAATACATACTAGAGATTTTTCATTTTTAAAAGAGCCTGGTGATGAATTGTTATTGCTGATTTTTCAAAATTAGCTAAACTGAACGGAAGTAATTACAAACCCCCAAAGCATAAAAGGTCAAATCTCTTTTTAAAAAGAGTACATATTGTCTGAATACATTTACATAAAATTCCATAAATACAAGTTAATCTATGCTAACAAAATTCAGATCAAGGGTTGCATAGAGACAGCTTAGCAGGATATTTGTATACTAAGGGAATATTATAAAGCATTTTTAAGTGGTAGATATACATTAACCTGGTTCAGGTGATATTTTTGTTGAATTGCATGATTTAAATATGCCAAATTTAATATATGTCTCTATAAAGCTAAGATCTGGACTAACAAATACTCCTGGTGAATGGACAGTAGTGGAGGGGAATGATTAAAGCCAGATTATACTTGATTATGAAAAGAATGAGAAAAGGAAGAAGAGATGAGAATAAGCCACCAACTTCCTCCACACACAAAGGCTTATACCCGCGACACTCCACTAGCTTTTAAAACTTAGAAGAACCAGAAATGAACCCACACATCTATGGCCAATKGATCTTCCGCAAAGGAGCTGAAAACATCCAGTGGAAAAAAGA
>BDUI01000202.1:211345-232533 GCA_002335545.1 Apodemus speciosus
GGAAAGGCCCAATGCAGCAGTGTAGGGGAATACCAGAACAGGGAAGTGGGAAGGGGTGAATAGGGGAACAGGGGGAGGGAAAAAGACATATGGGACATTTGGGGGGCGGGGAAACCAGGAAAAGGGAAATGAAATGTAAATAAAGAATATATCCAATAAAAAAAGAGAAATAAAAAACAAAAAAATAAAAAAGCAAAAATCAAAAACAAAACAAACAAAAAAAAAGAAAAAGAAAAAAAACTTAGAAGATGGGAAAGTTGTAATAGTAGATGAATTAGGCAGTGGTGTAAAGGATAGATTTCTAAAGAAGAGACCAATGCGCACATGCACAGCCTGAGGTAGGAGAACTAATTATTATGGAGGACAAATTTGGGAAAAAGAATAAATGTTTAAAAAGCAAAGTTTTAGGTAACATGTGAAGAGGAATTTGAGAGGTGGTTTTGCAGAACAAAAATGGAGTTATCCTGCAATAAAGGACTAATACCCCAACTAGAACCTCCATGCTAGCAAATAAAAACCCAATACAAAGTACAGTTTGCCTCTTTTTAAGTTGTTTTTCAGTGGAATTACATAGACTCCCAAATAGTATAAGCTATTGCTAATTCCTGGTTACTTCCAGAACTTGATAGTAGCACCCTATTACTGAGGAACTGAAGCTGTACTCACATGGGAGCTTCATCCCTACTGATTAGAATTTATGGTGGGTGGTTCTATGCACTGGAAGGAGGAAGTTAAGCCTCAATCTCTCCAAGGTGTGAACTTTGCAAGCTACAATGACTGACCTAACACGATGTGCTCATTGGTACAATAGTGGCATGGATGTTCTGGAAGTAACCAGCTACTTCCTTTACTAGCTCTAAAGTCAACTCCACGAGATGGAACACATACTATTAAGTAGGCCAGGAACCTATTGCTATGTAGATCACAAGCCTTAAGGAAGAACTCAGTATTATTATTCTATTGAATGAACATGGTATTTAAATGACTCCCAATGATTTATTGCTATTTCCATAAATCAAAAAATCTCTCGACCCTCACTAGAGAAGCTTCTCCTTGCAGTAGATGGCACTTAACACAGGAACTCTCAACTAGTCAACATACAAAAAATATGAAACTGTAAAGAGCTCAGCCCTAAATGGGACATTCATTTCACAGTCCCACACCTAGGACAGCAATTTTGGCAGAAGAGGAGGCAGCAAGAGTATGATACACCAAGGAAACAGCATTATCCAGACACATCAGAGTAGAAGTATGTAGAAACACAGAACAATTGTGTTAGCATGAGCAAGACCTGTACAAGTTTAAGGCCAGAGAACATTCCATCATAAAAGGAAAAGGTAGCCTTAAAATCCCACCACTAGCTGAGGAGCTATTGGCATTTGATAGCTTCTAGAAGAGGGACAGTCAGTTTTTCTTAATGACATCAGCCTTGGTAAGCTAACCACATTTTTTAAGAGAGCATGCCCAATTTTAAAAGTAGCTGAACAACAAAACCTGGACTCCATGGGAAAAGAAATCTCAAAGTTAGAGTAGGAAGGGATGGGAAGATGGAGAGGATGACTACAAGAGGAGATGGAGGAGACAGGTGGGTGTGTTCAAAATACATTGTATGAAAGTCTAAAAATAATAAAAAATATTGCAAAAAATGAAGCATCTAGAATGTATGGGTTTTTTTCTTTTTTGGTTCTATATTCTATAGAATATAAAGAAATGGTCTTAGATCTTCTGAGACAAGATAAATACAAAGTGAGATTTCGAAAAACCCAAAGGGCGTTTCTAGATTTGAAGATAAGGGGTTAGAAATGGCTTGAATTTCCTCCAGGAAATAGGAATCTAAATAATTTAGAAGGATTTAAGAGAGGATAGACTAAATTGGGGCCATATTTAGGGAAATTGATGATGAACCATAAATACAATGGGGAGAAAAGGAAGTGAGACATGTGAAGGATTGGTGAGTAGCCGAAGAGCCCTGCTGTAGCTGGAAATTCTTGTAAATGCACAAACATCCCAGGAGTTGCTTTATTTTCTGCCAGAGTTCAGATGGGGATGATATAATCCCAAATTTGAGAGACCTAAAGAAATGTGGTGTTTCTGTTTTCACAGGATGATGATACAATCATTGTTAAATCTATATGTCCCAAGATTCTGACTGGGTAGGAAAAGAAATAAGTGAGGGAAGAAGAAGTTTGAAACACAGGATTTCTGGTCCCCTCATTTCAGACCAGTAGTAAGTGGGTGAAGAAGATATTGCTGGAAGATTTAAGTCCCGGTAAGATATCAGAGCTAAGTCTTACAGAGGTACCATGCCCAGAGATACCAAGTGACTTGGTATGCCACAAAACTAAAGATTAGAGAAGGGTTTGTATTGGTGAAGTCTTCTGAGCTACCCAGCCTGAGAACAGGACTTGGAGTAACAAGGAAGTGCATGAGTTGGGCATTAGAGTAAGGCAAACAGTGACCAAGAGTTCAAGAAACCATTATCACAAAGCTGGCAGACAGTGTATAATAGGGCATACTATATATTGATTAATATTTATGCTTTCACATCATGTGGGAAAAGTAATGCTGCTACTGAAAAGGATTTGCCTTAATTTCATTAACTGTTGGGTCAACATTTTTCAGTGCAGCCAAATTTGTTTTTCTCTTGCCAGTTTTCAAGAGTTGGGTTTGAATACTTAGTTCATCACATCTCTGTGAGAACAAATTAAGATAATGGATTTAAAATGTTCAACACGGAGCCTGGCACCTCATAAGTGATCAGTAAATTGAAGCAGTGACTATTAATATTATTGTACTTTTGATTTGTTTTACCAATTAAGTAACATTATCCATGAGATAGGGTTCTTTCTCTGAAGCTGCAAATCAGAGTTCTGTTTTTAAAAGTAACAAATAGACATCAAGAGACTGGAAGAACATCCATCCCTCATTCCAAGGAAAAATATCTCTGATTTCTTCCTTATCCTTCCAAGGATCAACTTTCCAGAATTCAAGGGAAAAGGAAACAAAGACATTCACTGGGCTTGGTGGATAGTAATGTCTCACCATATCTTCCTTGCCTTAGGCACTGCACTTGGAAATCACTCCTAGTTCTAATCTCTAAAAAGATGGCATAGAAAATCTTTTGATTGACTGATTTCAAAATGTCAATATTAGATTCAGTTTTTGATAGTCTGGAAAATTCATTCACTATGAGTTCTGTGAGAACTGGAATCATGTTTGTTTTTTTAATCTTTTAAAATCATTTCAAGGTAAGAGAGAATAGGTACTCAACAATTCTCTCTAAAATGAAATTGATCTCTACTTGTCCTTAAGACAAGCACTCCTCTTATCTGTAAAATTCAATGGACAAAATTTATGCTTAATATTTAGTCAATTGACAATATCTTCGCTCACAATTATCATTCAAGAACTTTCCTGACATTCTGTGCATGCTGTTATTATACTCCCACTAAAATGAAATATAGTGAGCTTGGAAAGATTGCTACAGCCATGATAGTATTCCCTATCACCATCAGCATTTGAAAACAGATGCATTATTGATCTGTGTATGTGATATGTGTGGGTATAGGTGTGCAGGTCTGCGAACAACTTTATGGGTCCTTCCACCTTAAATGCTCTTCTAGTGTAGAACTCAGCTTTGCCAGGTTTGTGCAACACTGCATGATGGAGTACTGTGTGCTTGGGTGAGGAGGCAAAACGGTCACCAGAGTGCTAAGTACCTAGTGATAGGACACTGTGGATGAAATAATTTAAATGTTAGGATCTTGGTTCCTATTTAGAAAAATAATCATGGTGTAATAGTGTCATAGTGGGCTGTGAGGTTAACCAACCAATTTCTGGTTAGATTTGAGGGCAACTACATGTGAGGGAATACAGATCCCTGGATATTATAATCTGGATATTGTACATATTGTAATCTAGATAAAGGCCTATCTATAAAAGAGAGTTCACACACACTGGGCAGGGCTCACAACTATTACTATATTAAATGTACATGCAGCCAAACTGCCTCCTAAATATTTATTTTTATACCTTTAGAGTTTGCTTCTATCATCCTTGGTCACAGGGGTTATTCTTGCAGTGGACAGCTGTTACTACAGAGACTCCTAAATCACCAAAGTTCTGAGCATAAGTAAGAGTGGGTCGTGTAGATGACTCCACTGAAGTCTGAGGGAACATTGCGGAAGAAGAAGTAGAAAGGTGGTAAGAGCTGAAGAGTTCTGAAATGTTATATTCTGGATATGACATGGCCACTGTAATGATGAATGCACAGCAGTTTTGGCTACCTGTATAAGAGCTGTATAATTAAAAGGACATGAAAGCTAAAAGAGGAGAAGTTGGGAAGTGGGAGTAGAAGTGGAAGAAGGATATGATCATAAATCATACACGTGCATGAAATTATTTTTTAAATAGAAAAATAGAACATCTCTAAAGCTTAAAAGTCATTAATATGTAAAAGAAAACGTGGTATTTTCTTTCTGGGTGTGGTTGACGTTACTCAGGAAGATTATTTCTAGCTGCATTCTTTTAACTGAAAATTTCAATTTTCTTAATAGCCGAATAATATTCCATTGTGTAAATGTGCCTGACTTTCCTTATCCGTTCTTCAGCTGGTTGATCTCTAGGCTCCTTCTAATTTCTAGCTATTATGAATAGAGCAGAAATGAATGTGGATGAACAAGTGTCTCCGCAGTAAGATGTAGAGTCTTTTGGGTATGTACCTAAGCATGGTGTAGCTGGATCTTAGGGTGGGGCTATTTTTAGCTTCCCAGGGAGCTTCCACACAGATTTCTATAGTAGCTAGACCAGTTTACACTCAGTCTGCATAGTATTGCTTTCATTTATATTTTAGGATGACCATTTGGTCAAAGACATTTTAATATGTATTTCCCTGGTGGCTGAGAATGCTGAACATTTTTAAGTGTTTCTCAGCTATTGATTTTTTTTCTCACCATTTGAGAATTCTCTGGTTAGTTTGCTACCTCATTTTTCAAATTGGGCTGAAGAAGAGGGGAAGGACTATTATCTAAATATATTGTATAAAAAGACTTTAAATGAAAAAATAGAGAACAGAAAGTCTCCTTCTCTCTCTAAACCCCCAATCTGACCCCTAAGTCTCCCAATCAATGCAGCTTTTATTAATTTTTCTTAACCACACTTCTGTTTCTGTATTCTAACTCCTACCTTCCTCAGGAAGAATTTTTTCTTTATCCCAAATAACTTCTTTTTCATCTTTCATCATCTCCTCTTACTCACAGTCATGACAGTAGCATCCACATCGTGCATCATTTATCTGTCTTTGGGGGCTAGATACTCCTGAATTGAATCTCAAGTTGTTCTTCTCTGGAGTTCACATTTCTGCTTATATACAAACTTCTACCATTACATTGCCTTTGAAAAAGTTACACTTCCATAATTCTTATTCTAAAAGTAAAGTAATTTGTAAGTTTTATAATCCAAATCCTCATTGCCATTGAGTAATCTTGACTCTGCTTATCATTCATATGATACTGAGGTTGACACAGAAATGCTCTCTGTAGAATAAAAATCATTGAAGATCTTGAGACATTCACATATATGTTAGTATTAGTGTACAACAATATGCCTTTTAATTCGTAAATATGTATCTGATTATATTGACCTCAAAACTCATAGACTTATTCATCTTCTTTAATTCATATCACATAGCCTACATAGGGAATCGCCTGTTACTATATTTCAGTCATTTGTCATCTCTATCTCCAATCCTATTTCTTCTACGTCACAGGTATATTCTTCCTAGTGGGCTTAATAAACATCTTTTTGAATGAACACCCCTATATATTATCTTAGATTTTCGGTGTGGTTTTGCATACAGAGCACACTACAAACATCATCGAGTTTCAGTTAGTATTTTGTATTTTAAATATCTATTTACATTAGTATGTGAATTGGCATGTCCTGAGTTGTTTGTAGCTCCTTAAATTTAGAGGGTTAAGCAGCATTGATTTCATATGTAGATATGCTCATCTGACATATATTTTGGTACTAAGGTATGTAATGTTGCTGTAACAAATACATAGAGGAACCGATTTAGAAATAATATACAAAATAGGTAGAAAGGGAGAGTTTTGAAGCACGTGCTGAAATATGGACATTGTAAGCATTTCTGGTGTTATTCTGGTGCAGATATAAATAAGGAACATATATAAAGTGGAAGAGAACTGAGTTGTAGTGTGTCATAGAAGGTAGAATTTACAGAGCTGGTATTGGTTCCTTAGCTGAGGATATTTATAAGCAAAATTGAAAGAATAGGTCTTTTCTTTTCTGGACACTTGTAGTAAAATATTAAATGAGAGAGATTAATCAAGAAAATCACTGTTAAACAAAAGTGAAGTAGAACTTGGAGATTTGGAAAAGCCTCTGTGTCTCTATAATCAAAAAAATTAAAATCTTGTTCTGAACAGAACGTTAAGAGTATGTGTGAACAATGATTCAATAAAGAGACCATGAGTGTGACTCATGGGCTTAGTCAGCCATGTCAACAGGAGCAAGGAATCGAGATGGGATTGTGTCCCTAGAGACCCTACCAGTTTTAATTAAAGAGGATCAAAGAGCTCCAATGAAATGAAAGGAGACTACCAGACTTAAGTAAATTTTATGAAGGATTCAGATATTTTCAGAACTGCTTCTTCCAAAAGGTGTGTGACCATTGTCTTAGTTTCATTAATACAAATGCCCCCCCCCAAAATCTTGGAGACAGGATACTTGGAACACAGAAGACAGTGTCCTCACCTAGTACAACTTTGAGGGCATTATCTCTACCAGTAGAACCACTAAGGGCAAAGGACCATTCAAGTGGATCCAGAGGGCAGATCATCAATTTTTTTCTCCCTTAAGAATAGGAGTGTTAAAGAAGGATACACCATAAGTCCTTGGTTGCATAGGTTCATACTGAAGAACCTCAGGATAAATTACACCCAAAATATCAATCATACTAAATTCAGGTAATATTTGAGATGAAACAAAATTTTACAGTTTGTGTTAGAATGAGCCAAGACTTTTTTTTTTGGTGCTTTTTGGTTTTTGCATAAAGTATAATTTACAAATGAGAAAGGTATGAATTTGTGGAGGTTTTAAGTAAAACAATATGGATTGAAATCTGTGTTACTACAAAACTCACAAATTGAAGCCTTAACTACCAATATTGGTGGCTAAGGAAGTTTTAGAAAGGTGCCTCTGAGGATTAATTAAGGTTGGATGAGGTCATGGGGATAAGGCCTTCATAATAAAATTCATATCTTTATTATAAGAAATACAAAACCTCACTGCCTTGCTTCCCTCACCCTCACCTAAAGAACCCAATCATTCTGGCACTTTCATCTTGGAATTCTTAACTCCAGAAATATGGGGAAATGCAGTCCCACCTTTTAAGCCATTCAGAGTATGGTATTTCATTATGGCAGCCAGAGAAAACCAAGGCATCAGTCTAGACTGAATTTCTGGATTTAAATAATATTTCTAGCATATCCGCATATCTCAGTTTACTTATGTGTTCCTTCCAGAGATAGAAATCTAGTATGCTTTCCTTGCTGTAATAGTGATTTCATAAACATTATCACATGTGGTCCCTAGTGAACCTATTCAGTCTAAATTTGGTTATAAGGTTTACATGTAACTCTATTATGCTCTTACAGATTGCTCCCCAGATGGACTCTACCAACTTAAACTCAATAGAATAGTAAACAGTGTGATTCTCCATCTCATCACCAGCTCCTGTTATTATCTGACTTTCTAATTTTGCCCTTGGAATATGTGTTCAACATGGCTGAACATGGCCTTTCAAATTCATATGAATACTTGTGTAATTGGATATGTTTCCACAGATACATATTTCCTGTTGTATGATGTTTTCCCCTTCTCACTTGAGGATACCTGAAATATTTATGTTTTATATGTTATTCACAACTCTATATTGAAAATGTATTGGAAGAAGATTAACGTAATAATTAAGGAGAATGGAACTGATAAATAAGACCAAAATAGTGATAGGAAAGTAATATGGAGAAAGGAAAAACCAAAGATGAAAATGTTACCTCTATTTAATAGAGCTACGAATGTCCTGGTAGTCAAAAAAATTTGGAAAGATGATTCATTTATTCAACAAATGTTTTGTCGAACCTTTATGATTTCAATTTTTTTTTGGTCTCTTGGCTGAGTCTCGATATAGAAAATAAATATGGTTTTGAGAAAATAATCTAGCCAAATCAAGTCCCCAAAATACAACCATCTGAATACAACTAGAGAAAATATTGTTTGGTGCTGACTCATCTCACTAATCATCACAGCTACAAAAAGCTTTTCAGACATTTGTTTTGGCTCGACAAATATTTTCAAGACATGTTGATTTTAAGTTGTTTTTTTTAAAATAACTTTTGTTTTGAACAGTAGGAAGCAGAATGCACAAAACAATTTTAGAAATGTTTTCTCAAAACATTGTACTGCTGAGTATTATTTAAAGAATTTAGATTTCCAAATATTGGCTCCAAAATGGCACTCTTTACTGTATCCATAAGCCATGGATACAGTAAAGGATCAGTGATTGCCACAGGTAGAGAGGAATGAGTAATGTCTACATGGAACACCAGGATGTTCAGGACTGTGAAAACACTTGCTGTGATGTTATAATAGAGGGTACAGATCATGATACATTGGTCCAAACCTATGGATGTATAGCCCCAATGGCGAACTGTAAAGGAAATGTGAAATTTGAGTGATAATTGTGTGTCGATGTGGGTTTATCAGTTTTAATAAATGTACCACTTTGGTGAAGAATGGAGATTAGGGGAAAAGGTGTGCATGTATTAGGGTATATGAGAATTTTCTATATTTCCTTGATGACAACCGTATCCTTCCAGAGCTGTGCTGAAGACACTGTAACATAGCTTCTATGCAATGATTGGTCAGGTTCCCAGCTTGGAGCTTGGGTCACACTGGATATTAAGCCTTATGTACAAGAGGAGGTCAAATTGGAGGACTGGAATTCTTTAGTTCAAGGGTCCCAGGATTGTCATGGATGGCTCCTAGAGAAATGCTGAGAGATCCCTGATGAGGTAGATCCCTGTGTTTCAATGGTCACCTCAGAAGCTGTGTAAGCAATTCAGCTGGTGAGGAAGAGGAGACTGACAAGCCCTTACTGAATTGTTTGACCAGTACCTCTGGATCTTTATAAACCTGGTATCCCAAAGCAGAAAACCTTCCTTGACAAATACTATTGTTCCATTGTGTAATATTCCTGGTTGTCTACACGTTACACCCAGTCTTCTCAGAAATCTCATGAGTAAATGATAGTATTATTACCAATTTACATATGAAGAGACTGATCCTCAAGGTAGCACAGCATGCAAAAGGGGAAATGACTCAGAAACAAAGTTCTTTGACACTCAGCACTGGAATTAGTAATTTATATTATTATATTCACCACACTAATAATATCTTATAGTCACTTTTTGGGGAAAGCAGTGCTAGGGGTGCAAACTAGGGATGAACCAATATTAGGCAAGCAGTCTATCACCCGAGCTACAGTTCCAACTCTAATATTTTATATTTATATTGTCCTTTTCCACTTAACACTGTACAGCCTATCCCCCTAATTTGGCCATTAGCCCTATAAGGGAATGAGCCACCACTTGTACTTCTCTTATACCCCAATAGTGCTTATCACACTTGAAAGGGAAGGACAGGAAAACAAAGGAGTGACGTTCATCTGCTATATTCTATGCCACATGGGGTATCCGAGGTATTTTCTTTTTGTTATTTTCTTATTTCCCTTGGGTTTTTGTTTGTTTGCTTGCTTGTGTTGAGGCAGGGTCTTACGAGTATTGTAGTCCATGCAGGCCTGGAACTCACAAATATCCTCCTGCCTTTGCCTCTAAAGTGTGAGGATTAGAGGTGTATTCTGCCACTCCAGGCTATCCTACATATTTTCCAGCTTTGTCTTTCTAAATCCACATCTGTATAAGTACCGTTGCTGTTCCTGTTGTAAAGGAAAAAAACTGTGGTTTAATGATTTGAAATTACTTGAAAATTCTATTTGCATGAAGATGAAATCCTGGCTAAATTGTTCCATAGCATTGACTAGGCAAAGGCTTGTAATCCTTGACATTCTTCTCCAACAAATGGACACAAGAATGTGAACATCTGGAAATCTTTATCCAGTTGTGCACTTCAAATTTATATATACTTCTGTTTCTAAGATGTATTTAAATTAAGGGCAAATGAAACAAATAAAAAATGACAGGCTCTGAGCTCCATAAATAGTGAATGGTAGGAATGAAATTTGAACCCATATCTCTAAGCATCCATTCTCTTCCCAAATACTAAGCTCTTCTCACTTTTACCATTTTCATAAGTAACAGCGTGGTCTTCCTCTAGATCAGCTTCAATTTTCCTAGCTTCTCTAGCGGATCCTGAACTAATAGAAGAGGAGCCATACAATATTCACTCTCCAGCACTCTCCACATCCCTCATTCAACACATGAGCTTTCTTTTAATCAGGGGACCACATTTTAATCTACAAATTGTCAATAATTCAAGCAGGGGCATTTATCAAGTGGACTTTAGTAATTAAGAGCTGGTAATGTTGAAATAATTCTTCTGCTTACCATTTAACGATTGGAGAGTTTTGTCACCATACAAGGGAAGCGATAATAAACCGCTTCAATTTAGTTAATTCATTCAATCACACCAGTTTTATTGGTCAACTCTTTCGTCGAAGTCATTGTATTGGGTCTGTGGGCAGCTGTACAGGTGASCCTATTAGCATCTCTGAAGAGTTCTCAGTAGTTGAGTTGAGGAGACAGATGTGTACAGGTGTCTGTGCTTTGCCTGAAAGTGGGATACTGGTAAGCCAGAGGAGATACTGAGTTCTCTGGTGGGAAAGCAAAAATATCAGGAAGGCCTGCCAGAGGACATAGTTGGAAGCAGGGCATGAAAACTGTGAGTTAAACTGCATAAAATCCTCAGACTCACCCCATATTTCTCCACTCCATTCTTCTCCCCTACCCTATATCTAAATTATCCACAAGCCTGTTGCTCTCTATTTTCAAGATAAACTGATGCTACCACTCCCACCCACTTCCACCACTAACACTGAGGAATGAATTTCATTCGTCACCTGGCCTACTACATGAGAATGCTAACCGAATTCTCTCCTAATCTTGCCTCCAGGACTTTCTTCACCAGTGTTTACAAATCTATTAAAAACATAAATCAATTGTTGCCACTTACCTGCTTAAGCATCTTCTGTTGGCTTTTCATTTCACTTAGAATAGTATCTTAGCTCCCTACCAGGGACTCCACAACCTTGCACACTTTGCTCCCTGCCTTGCCCCCTTGTCTCCACTTCCTTCCCCTACACGCTTTAGGCACATCATTCTCCTTCCTATTCCAGGAATTTTTTGTGTACATTCTGTGCATTAAAGTACATACAATTTTAGTTACATCTTCTTGGAATGCCACAACATTTACCTGTTCAGGACTAGTCTATGTGTCACCTCCTCCAGAGAGATCTGCTCTGAAGTTGTCAGATAAAATAAGAATCCCCCTCCCCCTCACATCCTCTACCATTTTTGCCCTGCTGATTATTTTTATTAGGATTTATCGTGACTTGGCATTTGTTTTAATAACTTTGTTTCTATCAGTTGGTAAGACTGTTGTCCAGTAAAACATAGGCTAAATCAGATTCATGGGGGTTTGCCTGCCTTGTTGACTAAAAAATTTTGAAATTCTGGAATAGTGATTTTCTCATACGAGGTGACCAATAAACAACTGCAAAATGTGCAGGCAGAGATAGAAAGGGATTTATATGCCTAGGGAAAGAATGACTCGTGCATTCAACACTGTGCAGTGTGCCGGGCTAAAAGTATATCAGAAAAGTACACCAAGTTCCCCACAAAATTCCCACTGTAATAAACAAGCAATTAGAAGCTGTAGGATAAGTTCATTGACAGAAGCTAACACTGTGGACTATGGGAGGGCAAGAGAGAACCACCCTATAGTGATTAGCACAGTGACTGGCCTGTGATATTGATTTGTTCCTGTCTCCATCTATCACACATTTATTGAGCACCTCTTTTATAAAAAAAAAAACATGGAACTTGGCACAGAGAAGTATCCAATTAACAAGATGACTCAGTGTCTGTTCTCACAAGGCTCATAGTCAAGTATAGAAGATACATGATCAACTTTGGGGTGTAGGAAGACAAAGGTGAAGGATGGTAAATGGAATAGAGCAAGGAACTGGCAGTAAAGAAACCTGAGTAGAGACTAGTGTAACAGTGTCATCACAGAGGTAACAGCTGGTCTGGGACAGGGGAATTTGTCAAGTAATATGTGGTCACATCTCCTCAAAGTGCTTTTAACTGGCCTGGAGAACCCCATGATCAGGCCTTGTCCTCTATGTCCACTCCCATCGTCATGCACGGTGTCTTCTCATTCAGGGCTCTTCATGAATACTCCCTGATATTTCTTGAGACCTTTTCACCAGTATGTTTCACCGTACACGTGCAATTTCCCATTGGAAAGGGGGGAAATGGGGTATTGGTGGCATTTTCCCCTATTGCAAGGTGGAACTGCATTAGCCCGTGAATAATGAATTGGAAGAGTAATGGAAGATATACAGGAGGCAAATGGGGACTGCGGGATGTGTGAGATGTAGATGGCCCCTCCCAGAGCCAGCCAACTGGGCCAAGAGAGCCAGGCCAAGAGCTGAGTTTCCAGCGGCCCATTCCACTTCAGCTGACTTATTTAGACATTACTTTATTTATACCCCTGCCTCATTCCACACTGCCTTCTGATCTGATCTGCTGATCCCCTCTTCTCCCCTTACCCTTTCAAATGAAAGGTCATCAAGATAGATTTCCTTGGGGGGCCCAGCCTACACCTGTTCCTTGCACGTGCTCTAGTGGGAAAGTGGCCAAGGACTAAATACAACCACTTCGTCGTTGTTAGGAAGGAAATTGAGACTCAGAGAAGTTAATGAAACAGCTCAAGGTCACAGAGCTAATAAGTGGCTAAATTCCCTTTTAGCCTGGATGCAAGCTTGGGTCTTCCGATAGTCCTACTGTGAGCACAGCATTTTCTTATTGCTGTGATGACAGGAACTCACTTCCAGTGGAAACTTTTCTTAAGTGGAGAATTCCATGTAGTTGGAAGAAGAAAAGAAGGAAGGAAGGAAGGAAGGAAGGAAGGAAGGAAGGAAGGAAGGAAGAAAGAAAGTCCCTTGTATACGTAGGACATCATTCAATTTTACAAGAAGCTAAGCTTATAAGGGGAAGGGTGTGGGATCCATGACTATGCAGTGGTTTCTGTCAACTACATGCACCAATGCATAGTCACACAATACATATTTACCTACCCTTCAGTTTCTCATTAGATGAGGCTCATTATCAGTTCAAAAAGTAATTGTTTTGGGTTGCAGCTACCATGTGCAGCCTGATTGCAGTGGTCTGTACAGTCTAAAACTGAGTGAGGGATGACATCATTATGTTCTCCTCCTGTTCAGCTGTAAGCCACAGCCCCTGTGTGTCCCCATCACACTTTGAACATTGGTAGCTTTCTGTTGCCATGTTTATTGCCACACCTTTTCTCTGCCATTTATTTCTCTTAKGTAACTTTTCTCTCTGACTCTCTGTTCTCTTTCTCCTTCCCCCTTCCCTTCTACCTTCCCCTTCCCTATCCCTCCCACTCTCCTCTCCTCTCTCCCTCTCCTTTTCTTCCTTCTCTCTCTTCACCTCCCCCCCACCCCCCACAGAAGCTCTCCAAGAGGAAGAGTCTTCTGAGCTGATCAGCTAGCACTGCCTTGGTCTTTGCCCTGAAGTACCGCCTCCCAGGACTCAGGCAGAGGACTGAGCACATATCAACAATCCAATTCCCCTGCCTTGGGTCACCCATTGGCTGCAGCAAACACAAAGGTATTCTTAAGTCTAATTCCTCTTCTTGGGAGCTAGGATCACTAGAAAGGAACGGTGCCACCCAAAGTCTAATGAACACTGGTGCCTACAGAGGTCTCTCCTGTCCTCTYCCAAATATATCATACCCCATACGCCTGTCCATGGACATACACTAGAATGGTCATGAGCAAAGGTTGCTGGTCTAGTTCCCATGGTGCCTTTCACCTCAGCCTTCTTACCATCCTTCCTCCAGGTTAGCCTTGCACTAGATGCCATTCCTAGATTTGTTTAGTATATCTGTAAGATAGTGTAGATTCCCCCCCCCCCATTTAGACAGTAGGCTCCAGGGTACAAAGTGTGTTTATTGCTCTTTCAACTTTTATATCCTCAGTGCCTAGTACAGTGTTTGGCAAAAAGTGAGCATACGTACAACATGAAATTACTGAGCAAATCAGCAAATGAACCAATTATGCGTATTTTAGGCTTCAGTGTTCTCACAAAATGGTGACAATGCCGACTATCTTCTAGGACTTTTAGATATATTGAAATATGGAAATGTATAAAAAGTATTATCAACAGATGTAAAAGAGATGTAAAAACTTTGCAGTGTTGTTAGGTGAAAATTAAGATGACAAACAGACCTAAGTGGCATAGTAGCTGACACAGAGAGGCCCTTGGTAAATAAATACCCATGTCCTTCCACGTCTTTACCACAGTCTGCTGCTAGAGGTACAGGCAGCCAGCTGGAAACGAGGCCCCCTCCTAACTGCCACCCAGAATGGCAACCTGTGCCTTCTGCTCACTGCCCTCAGCAGTTTTAAGCGGGCGAACACTTAGTCTGTAATCCCCAAGGCCCCCAGTCTTCAGCCCCTGCTCAGCCTTTTCTGCTAATTAGATGAGTAAGGGTGTTTACTGTCTCTGGCTGGGCAGCTGACGGATGGTTGAGGCTGCAGATCATTAACCTTTCCCAGGTTCCCAAATGTTCTCATTAAGGAGCACTGTCCTATGTCTTTTTTCAGCCCCGAGCTGAGGGCTGTAAGGCTGCCTGTCACAGGAAACAAGTGCTGGGTGGGGGCCGTGACTGTAGCAGTTCTGGGCAGAGTTCGCTGTAGCCTCAGGATTCTTTCTGCTCTTTTCAGCCACACCAATTCTTTGCAAAAAGCCACCGCCGTTGTAGAGACATATGCCTGTGGAAACCCTGCCCCATAGGGAGTACAGTACCCCCCTCCCTGTTCTTTTACACTTCGCTAGTATGTAAACATAGATTTGGGTCTTTACAGGCTGCTCTGAAAACTCTCACAACTCCAGGACGGAAGTAATAGAGCCCCAGGAAAGCTTCGGCTTAGGTTTAGCCTGACTTTGCTGTTGATTTGCACTGTAACTTTTGGGCAAACTGCCTGGCCTCCCTCTACTCTTGTTCCCCGACTCTGGGGATAGGCCCCTTTGTTCTTTAATGACTCCTCCACCTCTTCAGATCTCTGTTTCAGAGACAGGGACTGTAACAAATTGTTAGTAAGACAGAGCTCAGGAGATCTAGCTCACAAAAGAGGACCTTTTCCCCTCCACCTGTCAATCTCATTTGTGTCGCAGAGAGTTTCTTTATTCCCTGAATGCTCCTCTTGGGCTGCCAGAGGCACACACTCTGGTGCATGGTGAAGCTGAAGAAATGAATGAATCAGGTTTGTTAAAGACTCATGGCAGGCAAATGCACCTCACTCCTTCTGTGAGTCCCAATGAATTGCCTACCCCTGCTGGACTTAGTTTCTTTACCTCTAGAGTAGGACAAAATAACAGGTAGAGAGACTTGGGACATTACAGGATATAACAGAAAATTCTTAGCTTAGACTTTGCATTTTAATAAAGGGTGTTAGGCTGTTTCCTACTTTCTCTTGAAGATTCTCGCCTTGCTGAAATTGATGGGGGGGGTGGAATTTCCCATGGCTTCGTCCAGCTTTTTCCTTTTATTCAGGTAGCCACAGCTATTTGTGCTACCTCCTTGAAGAGCTACCCTTTAAAGGTCCATATGAGATGCTTCAGTTCATGCCTGCAGGTTCCTGCTGTTGAGTCCTGTCTGTGTCTTTGATCATCTTTTATTTTCCTTAATCACCTTATTTTTAAAATTTTCTGAGATTATACTTTAATTACAACATTTTCCCTTCCATATCCTCCTTCCAAACCCTCCCATACATTCTGCCTCATTCAGATTCATTGCTCCTTTTTTCAGTAATTGTTATCGAATGCATACATGTATATGTATATGTGTATACATATATCCCTAACTCTGACCCTTTAAGTCTATACAGTGTCACCTGTGGGCATGTTTTCAAGGCTGACCATTTAGCAGTGGACAACCAATTGGTGTGCTCTTACCTGGAGAGAAGCACCTCTCCTGCTCCCAGCTTTCCTCAGTTGCCTACAGTTTTTTTGTGTGGGGTCGAGGCCTTACACATGTCCACAAAGGAATATGCCACCCTTAATCTATTCTTCCTATCTAAGTTTTCCTCGTTTCAGTGGATCACACTATACCTACCATAAACCCCAAAGCAGTGGGTCACATCCTTTCTCCTTACCACTTATGTAGACCATGGAAACTCTCCAAACACAGAATTTCATATTCAAACTATATCAAGTTCTCATTCTCTTTGGTCTTAATGT
Organism: Apodemus speciosus; assembly: GCA_002335545.1. Taxonomy (NCBI): domain Eukaryota; kingdom Metazoa; phylum Chordata; class Mammalia; order Rodentia; family Muridae; genus Apodemus; species Apodemus speciosus. Next base: position 227,932 of record BDUI01000202.1, read on the forward strand.
CAAAGATCTACTCCAAACCATCAAAATCTAAGGCGGTTAGGCTTGTAACGTAGTATTTTTAGCTGAGCAGTGGTGGCACACACCTTTGGTCCCAGTATTCAGGGGGCAGAAGCAAGTGGATCTCTCCTTAAGGCCAGGCTGATCTACAGAGTTAGAGGACAGACAGACAGGAATACACAGGAAATCCTGAATTGAAAAACCAAAAGACCCAGCATTTTACATTATTTGTTTTAAGTGTTTTACCAATTCAAACATGTATACCCTTTACTGTGACCATATTCAGCTCCCATGACCCTCTCTTACTCACTGCCTTATGAAATCAACAATTTTAAAGGTATCCCGGTGAATGTAATATGTAGCCAAGAATAAGAACTACAGTTCTAATTAGCTAACATGTTTTCAAAATATAAACCACACTCAAACTTTCTCTTCAAAAACCTTTCTTATTGGATTAATTGTATTTACAATAAACTCAAAGCTCTTTCTTATGTCCTATAACAAGGTGGCTTAGATTCAGTTTCTATTGCTATAATAAAACACCATTACCACGACAAACTGGGGAGAAAAAGGTGTATATCATCTTACAGCTTGGAGTTCATCATCCATTGAAGTCTAGGGGGAAACTCAAGCAGGAATCTGCAGGCATGAACTGAAGCAGAGGTCATAGAGGAGTGTTGCTTACTGGATTGCTCCTCATGGCTTGCTCAGCCTGTTTTCTTAGAGCACCCGGGCTCACCAGTCCAGGCATGGCAGTATCCATAGTAAGCTGAACCCTCCCACCTCAACCATCAGTGAAAAAAATGCACCACAAGCATGGGTCAATCTAGTGAGAACAGTGTGGAGTTTCCCAGCACAGGGGACTCTTTTTTTTAACTCCTTCCTACACAAGAAAATTTTACTTAACCTTGTGTATATCAATATATACAATAGATATATGACAAAAATTTACTTAACCTTATATAGACCAATTTATAAAGTATACAAATATTTTCTGATAATGAAACTTTTTGGCATACATACGATTTTATCATTGAGTAAACATGAAAGCAAATTTACATACTGATGATGTTTATTTTTATAAAGACTTAAGTGTGGCTGAACATTGGATACTCCAGGACATAAAGCATCATTAACATTCTCCATGATGAAACACTATTGCAATATTATAACCGTCGATGTTGTTTCACATAAATATGTAGTACAAAACAGCAAAAATGGTTAAGTAAATCTGATCAGTGCTGAGAGATGTAAGATGCAAATTTATTTTCAAAACACTAACAGAATTGAGTACCTGTTAACGATGAAAATTACTGGTCCTCATGCAGATCTATTGAATCAGAATCCATGAACGAGGAGTCCAGACATCTGTATTTTAACAAGCCCTTGATGAATCTGAACTAGTGTTCATGTCTTACAAGAGTATTGACTGGTAAGAAGCAAGGGAAGACCTTGTGTAACTCTTGAAGTGTTCCATTGCATCTAAGACAATAGATGCTAAACATAAATAGGGAAACAAATTCTGAAAGTAGTGACAAGTTAATTGGGGTATGCTAACAACACATGGAAGAGCCAAGAGAATTGAAGTGGCAGTAGTGAGGTATGGAGGAGAGTAGCCCCAACTGGTGCTAATGCCATCTTCAAAGCTGGTACTTTCCACTGTAGTCAAGCTGCCTCATTTATCTAGAGACTCTAACATCAAGTTTGGGAAATGACCACCCCAACTCCCCACCCCCCCCCACACACACACTGCAGTGTTTAGCTATGGGGTTTGGTTACTGACCTTTCTGCCTTTGAAACTTTCTGCCCAATTAATAAAAATTCTCATCTCCTTAATGGATTGAGCCAATCTTGTTCCAAAAGCCATTTCATTTGGCTGTGGCTTTGGGTGGTATTGGGGGTGGAACTAAATGGTCTCACTAAGTTTGCCAGAGTCATCGTTTTCCTGCACATTCCATCAGTCCACTTACTTTAAGAGCCTGTAAGGAAGATGAAGCACCAAACTCTGTGCTATGTCCAAGACTTGGTCCATAGCCCTGCTGACACTGACCTGGGAGCTGGCCCAGGAATATCACAGAACTCAACAGGTTAGTTGCCAATCTGTATTGACTTCTTAAGGACACACAAGTTCCTAAGATTCAAACTTAAGGAATGTTAGAGGGTTTCTGTTCAGTCATTTTACTCAGTTCCTGTAGAAACTGAAGCCAGTGGCCCCACAAATTAGTAGCTCCCGGCAAGAGAGACAATAAGCACTCTGGCTTTATCAACCCTGTTTCTCTCAAGAAAGACCATATAGAAAAGTAAGTAGCTAAAGTTCCACTCTGTACCCCTGATCTTTGCTCAACCAAATCACTTCTTAAAATAGTGGATTTGTGATGGGATTGTGTGTTCTTACTGAAAACACATTTCATTCTCAGATGAGTAGCTTATATCCACAGGCTGAAGATTTAAAGATGCCAGCCTCAGGGGTCCAAAGAGGCAGCTCATGCTGGAAAATGGCCTGGACCTTCCCAGCACTGTGTTCAGCTGGCACGTGGCCCTGAAGTTTGAACTATGCACTCTTAGATTTCATTTGCTGGTTTATCCGTGCCCTTGCCATGAGAGAGACATCATTCCTATATAGAGAAATCTATTCTGACAAGTGACAAAGAGAATATATAGATCACTAGGCAATTGATAGATTGAAAAACAGACAGACACACATGGATTCGTAGTTGCAGTTTCACCATTCCTAATCCTGATAAATTAGTCAGATCATTACTCTGACCCCAGTTATACCCAACTATAATAGAGATAGTTATGACATTTTCAGAACTGTCCAGATTAAATATTACCCATCTTGAGTTATATACATTGCTAGGTATAAAGTAAGCACTTACTAAATGATATTCATTATTTTTGTTAGATAAATAATCTGGAATAAGTTCTTTCTTCTGTCCAGCCTTTAGGTTCCTTATCATACTTCAGCTGGAGATGAAAATATCCACTTGATACTGCTGTTATGATGATTAAACAAGGTTATGATTGTACGTTGCCTGCCATACCACTTACCACATTACAATCATCCAATACCAGTTTTTCTATGAGTTAAGACCAGAGACAACATACCCTGAGGTAGAGGTTAGCACAGAGCACCTGAAGTCCCTAGATTCCCCAAAGCAGGGTCTTGACATTCAATTAGAAAAGCTGATAACTGCAGCCCCATTGACATTTGGTTATTCATCTTAAAGACAGGAAGCTGGTCAGAGCTTGCTGTGAGATTTTTACCCAGTATCCCCAGATTATTCAACACCGGTTCTTGTCACATGGATTTTCTATATTTCTCAGGTTCTCTGGGAGAACATGCCAGTGCGGTTTGGAACTAACCAGAGAAAGGGAAAGGGTCCAGTTGGCCCCACAGCTTGAGCACAGCAGAGCCCCTTGATTCTACTGCTTTGACAAAGGCACTTAGCCTGACCACTGCAGGGAGACGGGTAGCACTCAGATCAGTGGCATAAATGGACATGTCCCTAGACCATGTTTAGATAACAAGAGAATTGATAGACATGGGTCATTGAGGGCATAGACACAGCACCAAAACGTCCTCTTGGTGGGCACAGGAAATGCTTCCCAGAGGAGAGTGAATTTGAGTCTGACTTTGGAAAAGAGGTTCAACGGATGAGAGCAGAGAAAGAAAACAGCACATACAAAAAGTGTGGGAAGCAAAGTAGCATGCTCTGACGGGAACCAGCATCAACAAGGCTTGAGTTTGCCATGCCAGAAGTAAACACAGGCCGAGGTAGGAAAAACATAGTGAGTTTCCATGTAGTACAAAATGAAGAGAGGAGACATGGAAACTGGGAGGCCTGAAAATGTTACTCAGAGGTAGATTATTTGTCTAGTGTACATCCACGATTCTGGGTTTAATCACTAGAACTGGCAGTGGGGGGAGGCAGTTTAACTTTGGGATTGAAGTATAGCTCAGCACTAAGATGATTTGCTAACATGCATGAGACCAATGTGCAAATCCCAGAACCACCAGTACAGGGGACCGAGGAGCTACTGAAAAGTTTTAAAGTGGCACCCATAGGAAGACCAGCAGTCTCAACTAACCCAGACACCAGGGAGCTCCCAGAGACAGAGCCACCAACCAAGAAGCATACACAGACTAGTCTGAGGCCCTGGCACATATATAGCAGAGGTTTGCCTGGTCTGGCCTCAGTGGGAGAAGGTGAGCCTAACCCTCAAAAGACTTGATGCCCCAGGGAAGCGGGTGGCCTGGTAGGGCGGAAGGAACCTCTGTGAGGCAAGAGGGAGGAGGAATGGGTTGAGGAACTGTGGGAGGGGATTAAGATGGGGGCAACAATGGGAATGTAAATTAGATAGATAGATAGATAGATAGATAGATAGATAGATAGATAGATAGATAGATAGATAACTGACAGTGATCAATCTGCTCATCAGATTAATATGACAGAAAGCTTGCACTGTGGAGAAATTGTCGCAGAAGATGTAAACACACTCAAACCAATGAGGGGGCCGTTGTAACAGTCTGGATAAAAACAGGGACCTAGAGAGGAGAAAAGAGGAGAGGAGAGGAGAGGAGAGGAGAGGAGAGGAGAGGAG
>BDUI01000202.1:235229-247091 GCA_002335545.1 Apodemus speciosus
AGGAGAGGAGAGGAGACGTGGAGTGAAGGGGAAAGAAGAGAAAATAGAACTTGATTATCTAACTCGGTGGTTGAAGAAAAAATAGGGGAAGTAAGGAGGACTCTGAAGTTGAAGTTCAAGAAACTAGGTTAAAGGTGATGTTGGAAACTGAGGTAAGGAACATAGGATGAAGAAGTAATGCATTATGGAAAGTTTTGTTTGTTTTGTTTTGTTTTGTTTTGGGGCATTATAGATTAAACTAAGGTCCCCTTTAATAGTACACAAGGGTGCTGTCACTGCGCTGTATCCACAGTCACTGAGTTACGATTAGGGGTACCTAGATGGAAATGGCAAAGGCTTTTCTTCACGCTAAGGCTGGTGTATTATTATTTTCCAATTCAATGCTTAAAGCAATGCTCTGAGGCTGAAAACTAACTCCCATTACATAAATGAGAAAATGAAGGAAGATTGGTATGCCAAGACTAGTCTCATTCCAGACTTCTGGTGTGTGTACAGTACCACTGTGCCAGGAGACAAAGCCTTAAGAAAGAGTCTACCACAGAGCTTTTATATCCATCCTAGAAAGTACTTGTCATTGCCCCCTAAGTGCCCCCCCCCAGGGTCTGAATTGTTGCTGTGGCAATTTCCAAAGTAATTTCCTACGATGCCATTGGAGAGGACCTTTGGAGATTGATCTAAGGGAGTATATTCCCAGCCTAGAACACTTGAAGCCATGTGGCTCTAAACAAGAGAGAAGACCCTCACATGCTCTGCCACCTGATCTAGAGCGCCCAGGCTTCGTGAGCTACCATAGTGCATGTCATTTGATCATCTACACCTAAGTCCAATATCCATTCCTAGCAGTAGAAGAAAAACAGCTATGAGCAGGTATCCAACCAGCGAAAAAGGTGTGCAGGTATGAAGAACTTTTAGTACCCAGGAAAAGTACATCAGGAAAAACTTTTAAACTGCAGTGTTTTGGCCTTTTGTCTTTTCCCAGTCTTGGATACTTCTCCATGCAAGAGATAACCTTTCAACGATTAGTCCCAGAATGGTCTTTCTCACTTACATTCCTTATTTGCCTCCTATCGACCACTTCCATCCTCTGGGGTGTTTCAAAGTCACTCTTAGACCTTGGTGGTTTTAATTAACCAAGTGGTTCGGTGCCATCAGCCTCCCTCCATCAATTTATTAGTCATTTCCTTCTTGTGCTCATTAATGAACATACTTAATAACATTGTTTCCATCCCCAAGTCTCCAGAGCCCTCCCCAGCCCTCCCCACAATGCCTTTCTTCTTGCCAGGAACGGCTGGACATTTGTCCCTTGACCCCTTTCTTCTGTACCAGCTTGAAATCCATAAATATGAGCTTACTCTCCAGGGTTAGTGAGAAATCTCTGGGTACATGTGTAGGCGTGGGGATGCATATGTATGCGGAGAGAGGCAGAAGGGGGGTCCCGACAGAAGACACAGAAAAACAACATGGAAATGGAAGATAATGCAAACATTCTCTTGAATTGAGTTTTTACCCATAGGACTTTTGAAAGAGCAGTCAATTGCATATGCTGTTTATTATTGCCTCCCTTATCCTCAATGTGCTCTCATTACTCCCCCTGTGCCTCCTCCATCCCCCAACCATGAATCAAAGACTTATAAAAAGACATGAGTGGGAGGGACTTAAAGATCCACAGTAGCTCACATTCCTAATTGTAAAGACAAGGCCCAGAGGTTACCCAGTAATTGCTCACCTGGGGTCAACATAGGCAGGTGTGACTTCTCCAGCTTCTGCAAGGAAATCGCTCTCTCTACACAGCTCTGAGAGACAGTAGGGAGTGAAGAGGATAAACTCAGAATCATGGTTCTTTAGGTTCAGATCTTAGCTCTGAAAGTCAATTGTGCTTCTTTGTTGGGGCTGGTATAACAAGTCACCACAAGCTGCCTGGATTAAACCAACGCAAGGTTATTCTCCCACTGGTCAAGAAACCAGAGGTGGAAATCAAGGGATATGGAGGGTGGGTTGTTTTTTTGTTTGTTTGTTTGTTTTGTGATTTTTTTGGTTGGTTGGTTGGTTGGTTTTGGAAGGTTGTTTGTTTGTTTTTTTCCTTTGTCTTTCCTTTCCTCTGTCTTCCTCTGGACCTCTACTGGCTAATCTGCTAGTTTTGCATTGCTTGCCACACAGACATGGGGCTCTCCTCTGCATCTCCATCTTCACACCATTTTCCCCTTGGTGTCTCTGGGCATCCATATTCCTTTGCTGAGATGCAGGACTTTGTGTCCACACCAAAGATTTCAAGACTCCTAGCTAATTTCATCTTCAAAGATTTCGCTAAAGTCATACTGTGAGGTTGTGGGTGGACATTAGTTTTCAGGCATGCTATCCAGCTTACCAGAGTCATGACACTTCTCTGAGCCTCAGCTTTCCTCTCTGTTTAATGGAGATGATGTTTCTTATCTTCCTTATGATGAGGTTCACAAGATGAGATAGGCTAACAGATGGCAAAGCGTTCAAAACAATGCCTGCCATGAAGCAAGCACAGCACTGGCATTTTGGCTTCACTCAGCCTTAAGCTCCATGCAGAAACCTGTCTCTAGTCTTTCCTTTCCTTTCCTTTTCTTTCTTTTTAAGCCATATGCTATAAATTGAGAACAATGCTTGACACATAGTAGGGACAAGGCAAAAATGTGTGAAATGGACACATGGGGATGTTTAGGAATCACCAAGAAAAGCCATTCTCCACACATTCTTCCAGTGGCAGAGCTAGAATTTTTCCAGTCCTTCAGGAGAAACAAAGGAAGTGCGGAGGTTGCAGCAACACAGAGGGTAAGGGCTTATCAGCAATATTGGTGGAGGGCATTCCTAAGCCACACAGGGCTCACAGAGACTGTGGATATATTAGACTCACTTATCTCTGTGGATGTGAATACACCAATCAGGGTGGGAAGAGAGAGGGAGAGGGCAGGCAAGCAGGCACCAGCTGCTGGTTGACCCGGTCAGTGAGTACCAGCAGATCTCTAAATACATCCTCCTAAAGGGTTCTGGGGACATTGCTAGCGGGGCTAAAAGAAACAGTCATGAAGTTCCTGATGGTTTCTCTCTTCAATTGGATATTGTTGCCCAAAGGATGCCCTTACTAGGAAAAGTGCCTGGCAGGGGCCGAGCCAGCTGCCCAGCTGTCTTGTAGGGTTCAGTTACGTTTCCCTGCCTCCCTACTGGGGAGGGATTTGCTTCTAGAGTTTGAGTAGAAGAAGCTTCTCTCTCTCTCTCTCTCTCTCTCTCTCTCTCTCTCTCTCTCTCTCTCTCTCTCTCTCTCTTTGTGTGTGTGTGTGTGTGTGTGTGTGTGCACGCCTGAACGTGGGTGCTTGCACACTCTCAAGTGGGAGGGTGTGAAATGTACATATGTCTCAATGTGTGGTATATATGTACCAGCTGCTTTGGAGAAAGATTTTTCTCAGGGGCAGGAACACGTAATCTAGCCCTTCCTCTAAGAACAACTTCAGCAGGAGAGCTGGAATCCAAAATTAGCACACTGACCTGAAGCCTTAGCCTGAATACGTAAGGGTGTGCACATCAGGCACCCAGCCAGGATAGCTACTGGGGAGAGGCACCAAGGAATCTCCAACTGGGTCACCCTTAGTGAGAAGGCAGGTTCATATAGCTTTCCCTTATTGTCATCCCCAGGACCACACAATGTGATATGGGCCAAAGGAGAGACAGTACCTAGAATTTGGAGCTCAGCATATGATCTGATTCAGTTGTTGGCTAGGACAAGGGCTCCTAAATAGCAAACATTTGCTGAACCTGTGCCAGGTGCCAGGCACTGTGTTAAACTCTTTAGAAGCATTGATTTGTTTCTCAGATAGTTCTTAAGAGCAATCCTTTTCCAATAAAATGTTGAAGTTATATGGACCAAAATCTTCTAAGTGTTAGGAGCCAGAATAGAATCCGTTGCCTTAAATATTAACCTATAGTGTCATCCGAATCCAGTGAAAGAAGTTTGGTCTTCAGAGGAACTTGGGCGTTCTGTTTACCTTACTTCCATTTCAATCTTGGGTTTCCATTTTGATGTTTTGCTGCAGCAATAAGTAAAGATTTTATATAAGGTTGCGCCCCCTTGTGGGTAGAATGGTACAGCAAGTAAATAAGGGATTTTTTTCTTTTTTGGAAGTATTTTGAGAGGTTGGCTTCGTCTTTTGTTGTTGTTGTTTTTGTTTGTTTGTTTTTGTTTTGTTTATTTTTCCACATTTTTGTGCTGCAAGAGCTTGGTTAGGTCCAAGACTCTTGTTGCATCCTAGAGTATGTGCAGTCCCAGGAGGGATGAGTCCCTAACATGTTTCTAACTATAGACAGGGGTCTGGGGCAGCTAACGGGCTTTAAAACCAATGATGCAGAAAAAGAGTTGAGGAGAGAAACACAGAGGCTGAGCTCAGTATTTAATGGAAACCGAGAAACAAAGAGGGGGGTCAGGAATCAGCGAGGCTTCTACCACCTGTTGCCACAATAATCATTATGTTCTTGGAAATCAATTAGAAAGTATTAAATAACATTTGTATGTTATGAACAGTAAGAGCTCCAATTTATGGAATCCCTACCAGGCTCCAATGTGGCACAAATTACCCATTCTGCTTTGCAATTAAGGAAGCTGGACTTTAGAGGATTCAGACTAGTTGACTCTTCAATTTACCAGCTGCATATTCCTAAAATGTCAAGCAACCTCTCTGTACCTCAGTTTTCTCACCAGCTCCATGGGATTATGTTTCAAGTAATTTATAATCCCTAATCCACATAAGTCTTTTAAGGCAGTAGTGGTATACGGTTAGTACTTAATAAATGATAGTCGTTCTCATCTATGAAATCAAGCGTTTCAAAAAAAAAAATCTCTTCAGAGTTCCTGGCCACATATCAATTTTTCCTCTCACCATCTTCAACTGAATGTCTCAATGACACTTGAAACTTGATGTACCCAAGAGCCAAACTTAGGAGCTCAGCCATTCCAAACTAGCTCTCTTCCACTTGTCTTCGTGATTCATGAAAGAGAAGCCCAATCTCAATGCTGTTTCTGCTCCTGCCTCTGGCTCAGTTCCCACATCCAAATTTATCAACAGTCCTGAAGTAATACAAGAAGTTGTTTAGTGTTAGGGTTAGGAACAAATCTGAACTATAAAACCTGCATAAAAAACAAGCTGTGGAACTAGTCACCTCTGCCTCTCAATCCCTCATCTGTAATATAGGACAATAATGGGATCTACCTGCTTAGACTGTCACAAAAATAAATAAATCCGTGCATAGAAATTTTATAAATCAGTATCAAGTATCTGATAAGTCTTTTGAGCCACTGAGGTGCTATTTTCATTAACGTGACTATTTTGTGAGTTTTTATTTTGATGGCTATAGCATTGGCTTCCTCATTACTGTGCCTGTCCCTCTGTGTGTTTACTTCTGTAGGAAGCAGAATGGCAGGAAATGAATGTATGAGGCGCTAGTGGTGAAATTTGAATGGTGAAGCTATAAATGACCTTAAATCAAACAGAAAAGCACAGATGGCTCAGACCCTCATCTATATTCCATATTTGTTAAAGGAGGCTGATGCAAACCTGGAACACAGCAAAAACCTGACATTTAGAGACAAAACCTGGACCACATTTAAATGATCATTAGAGACATTTGTTTAGATGCTCAAACCATGTTAGGTGCACCCCTACTGTGTGCTAGACACTAAAAATAAGTAGGTGAAACATCACCCTGCCTTCAGAAATCTTTACAGTCTTAACAAACCACAGCAGAACAATGGAGGCTTCTAGTCTGGAACCAAGCACGACAGTTTGAGGCTCAGCTCTAGGCATCACTCAGTGCCAGCCCCCTCAGTTTTGCAAGGAAACCCCTGGGAGAGTCTATCTCAGCCCCCATCAGAATGGTAGTCATTAAGAAAACAAATGACAAATATTGATGAGGATGTGGACAAAAGAGAAGCCTTATACACTATTGGTAGGAGTATAAACTAGACCAGGTGCAATAGAAATCAACACAGACCTGCGTCAATAGAAAACTAGCACCAATCATACCTAGGGTCCAGCCATATCTCTCCCTGGGTGTTTACCAAAGTCAACCTATCACAGAGATACTTGCACATCAATGTTTGTTACAACACTAGTAACATGAGCTAAGCTATGAGAACAACCTAGGAGTCCAATAATAGAGGAAGAGATAAGGAAAAGTGGTTTTCATGCACAGCAGAGGTTTTTAGCCATGAATAAAACCACGCTATTTACAGGAGAATGGATGCAACTGGAGATAATTGTATTGAGAGAAATGAGTCAGACGGAAAAGGCAAATGGTGTATGCTTCCTCTTCTTTGTGGCTCCTATGTCAAATATAATCATTTGTGGAGCTATGGCACGAAACTAGAAGCAAAAATGTAGGGACACAAAGGGGCATAGAATGGGGAAATGGGAAGGAATCGTGGGTAATGTTCATCATACAATATATACTTGGACAAGTTTTTAAAAGAAAAGTTGATAGCCAAACAACAAAAAAGAATACCTCACATGACTGCTTTACAAACTCTGCCCAAGGAGAAAATAGTAGCTGGAGATCTAGAGTGTCCTAGGCCAAGGGTCAAATTCTAGCCTCATCACATAGCAGGCGTGTGACATTTCCTCTAACTCCTTAGGCCTCTGCTGTTTCATCTTACAATAGAATTAATAATAGTACCTACCTCATAGGACTGTGGAGGAGTAAAAGATCATCCATATAAAGCAATGAACATGCTGCATAGCCTGAGTAAGACCTGTGTTCCTATTGGCCACTATTCTTAGCCCACAAGTATACAGAAATAGCCTGAGAAGCAATGGGAAGGACCACAAAGACATTCATATTTTCACAACATGGAAGGATGTTCACAAAAGAAAAGCTCATGTTCTACAATGCCCTGGTTAGGTTTCATCATTGCTTGATTAAACAGTGACCAGAACCAACTTAGGGAAGGAATGGGTTTATGCCACCTTCCAACTCCTAGGACAGTTGGGAGTGGAACTCAAGGCTTGAACCTGGAGATAGGAACTGAAGCCGAGGTAGGAGAGAAACCTGCTTCCTGGCTTATTCTCCTGCCTTCCCGAGCCTGATTTCTTACACAATTCAGGACCTCTTGCCCAGTGATGGCACCACCTTCATAGATCTGATCTCTTTCACATAAGTCAGCAATCAAGAAAATGTTCCACAGGACTGAAGAGATGGCCCAGTGGTTAAGAGCGCTGACTGCTCTTCCAGAGGTCCTGAGTTCAATTCCCAGCATCCACATGGTGGCTCACAACCATCCGTAATGAGATCTGACTCCCTTTTCTGGTGTGTCTGAAGACAGCTACAGTGTACTTGCATAGAGTAAATAAATAAATCTTTTTTTAATGTTCCTCACAAGCTTACCTACAGGTCAATGTGATAGAAACAATTCCTCAGTTTACATGCTTTTTTCCTAGACTGACTCTAGCCTGTGTCAAGTTGACAAAAACTAAAAGCCTATGTCAAGAAACTATGCACACAGTCCAGGCTTATGACACAGTGCTCACCTGTGTTATATCAGGGCTCTCAGAACAAAACAATAAACTAACATAGGAATGTAAGAGAAGGAAATTGCATGGCCAGAGAGACGGCTCAGTTGGCAAAGGCACTTGCTACCAAATCTGATGACTTGATTTCTATCCCAAGAACCTACATGGTGAAAGATGAGAATCAACTCCCACAAGTTGGGAGCCTCCAGTTATATGCTGTGACAAACACACACACACACACACACACACACACACACACACAGAGAGAGAGAGAGAGAGAGAGAGAGAGAGAGAGAGAGAGAGAGAGAAAGAGAGAGAGGAGAGAGAGTCAATTAATAGGTGCACTTTCAAAAGCTCTACAACCTTACATGATTACAGCTTTCTTCTTGAATGCTACCCTACCCCTCCTCACCCATGGGCCCATGTTTGGTGGTATCACCTCAGATGGTGGCACCACTTTGCCTTCCCTGTGGTAATTCCAACTTTACTCTTGCCTTGTTTAATAAAGTGCCAGAATGGCCACATGAATCTTCTGATTTGAAGTTCCAATTCAGGGAATACATCCCCAGGAAACTTAGGTCTCCACTTTAGAATATCCAGAGCACTGTGAGGAGGCCTTAGTTTCCATGTACATCACAGTAGTACATGTCCATCAACCTTGTAGTTATTTTTAAAGTATGTGTGTATAGGGGTGGAGGGACTATGTGTTTATGTGCATGTGCCTGTGGAGTCCAAATGAAGGTGTCAGGCCCCCTAGAAGTGGAGATACAGATGGTTGTGAGACACTCGGTGTCAGTGCTAGGGACCAAACTCTGATACTCAGCAAAGGCAGGGCATGTTTTTAACTGTTGAGCCATCGCTTGAGCCCCAGCTCTGCAGTGTCAACATTAGGAAGAGCTGCACCTCCGTCATGATACCATATCTTTGTGAATCTGGGTTTTGAACAATTGCCATGATAAGAAAACCCACAAATACTACACAATAGTCACCATGGAACAGGAAATAAAAGTGGCACCATCAACTACAAGTCTAGAGTTTGACAAGAGGCTACAGCTACCCATCAGTTCAACACAGAGATTTCCTGTTTATGTGCTCCATGTGTTGTTTGTGTGTGTGTGTCTGTGTGTGTGTGCTTTGCTCTTTTGCTCTTTCAAAGACATCCTCTATGTTGTGAATATTAGATCATAAGCTATTTGTATCTAACCAGCAAACAGTAAAGTAAGGCCATGAACCATGAAWGCTTAAGAACATGGCTTGCTTCTGAAGTCTGAGAACCCTGATCCTAATTTATAAGATCTGCCTGGTGTTCCTCTCCAGCTCCTCAACTTCTCTGAGCATGGTCCCCAGGCATGATAAAGCCTTTCCCTTTCCCAAACACCTTATGTATTTGTTCTTCAGGATCTTTACATAGTCACTTCTTTTTGACTAGATAAATCCCTCCTCTTCTACCACCCTAGGTTGGGCCCATAAACACCATTTTCCGTAGTTAACACCATCTTAGCCCTTGTGTACATCCARCMTAACCAACACAAGTGGCTTGGTGGTCCAGGAAGGTAGCTCAGCATTGAAGAGAGCTATAGCATATGTAAAGCCCTGGAATAACACTAGCACTCAGATAGCAAGAAGAATAAAAGGACACACACTAGTTATATGCTCTGGGATCATGGTATATTTTCATTTAAAACACATTTGCACAARAAGYAATGTAATAAAGTCATTGGTTTTTCAAATCCTGGAATCAGTCTGCCAAATTCAAACATTCCAATTCTACTGCTGGCCAAGTTGTTGAACCTCTGTGTACTCAGTTGAGAGAATGGAGTTACTTATTACATGATGTCCTCAGAGTTTGCTTTTTTTTTAATGTGATTAGGTAGATCGACACACATAAACCATTTTGGAAAATTGCAGTAAATGACTTCTTCTACCCAGTCCAGAGAATTCCATGAAGAAACTATACATCCTTTGCTCATGACTATATCAGTAGTGTCAAAGCATGTCTGTTCCATGACTCCCATAGTAAATATTTATGAAAGGAACAAATGAACATAAGAGGTTCATCAGGCCAGTCGTTCTTCTAGATGACCTGAGTTTGAATCTTAGCACCTGTGTGGTGGTTCACAACCATCTGGCTCCAGTTACAGTGAATCCAATACCATCATCTGGTTTCTGCGCTCACTATACCCAGGAACAAGATCCTGAGTATTCCTGGCATTGAGTCCTTGCCTCCCTTGAGCTGATATCACTAATCCAYGATGAATCCAGTGTAACACAACTCTGGGAAGTGTTAAAAAGAGAACCCAGCCTGTTATTCTTGCTTATCTTTCCTTGCCTTATCCTAGTAGCCTCTTTCTCAAGTGGCTCAAAAGGCACAAGAATAACAACAGTACAACTTTGCTTTTTATTCTTTTAGCCATTGCTTTCTTTCATATGTAGTATTGTATCATGAAGAAGCAAAACAACTCTGGATCTCAAAGTACGATACTGGGACTGTAAGGCTTTATCTAGTAGGTCTCCCAGAGTATCACAGATTATGCTCCTCACTCAGTATGTGCCAAAAGACATGAAGCCACAGATTATGGGAGAGACACCAGATGATAACATTAGAAGGGACCCTGAGGGGACATCTTCAATTTATGGACAAGAGCTACTAAAAGATGTGAAAATACAGCCACCCTGTGGGAAGCCTAATTTTAAGACAATAACATTAAAAATTAATAAGACATTAACTTTTGAGCTTTGCTAATTGTACTCTGGTTGTACAAAATTTAACATTTGTAAACGCTATGAGAAGAGCATATGGTAATGCTTTATACTAGATTTACTTGTAATTCTATATAAATATGAATTTTTTTTAAATAAAGAATTCCAAAATAGTTGTAAAATATTTAATACTAATGGCCACACAACAGGAGATGACCCACTGGTAAAGCCAGCCTCTTTGGTGGCAGTGACAGCAGGTTTCTTGATGGCCACAGGCAACATGTAACATCCAAGAACCCACAGAAAAAGAGGAGAGCGGGTATCTAATGGGCTGTCATGAGGATACTAGTAGACGAGGGTCATTACAAGTTAATTCTGCTCTCCTGATCCTTTTCTATAAGGGATCAAATAAAGAGGAGAGACTAGGTAGGTGCTCCTAAGTAAGTCAAAACTAGTCTCACCTTACCAACAGCACTGAGAGAGACTTGAATTGATTTTTGTCCCACTGTAACACCTTCAACCAAGTTTCTCAAATGGTTATCACTAATGAATTAATTTAACTGATCATCCTGGTTGTATGTTGTAAATACCTTGCAAGACCACCTTTAAGCTTCATGCACATTGGAAAGAGCAATTAAATTAAAACCTACCTTCCTGAAGTGCTCCATCAACCAAAAAAATCACACAAACAATGATATCATTTTCCTTGAAGATCTGATTGAAGGTCCAAAGATAACCAGAGTTGAGGGAGAGAGAGAGAGAGAGATTTAAATGTCAACATTACTTTTCACAAATATGGCTATTCAAGTTATTATGTCACATTTTTTTTCTGCCAAGAGTTCAGAATCACGTACATTAGAGTTCATAGTAAAATTATGGCCTYGTACAAGGTGAGTGTGGGCCCAGAAAAGTTTGATATACAAAATAAAGGAAAAAAACAAGGAATTACCCACCCATCCCTTTCCTCATGTTCATTACCTGTGGTTCTGGGTTTCATCTCTTCTCTCAGTGTCCAGACAGCCTCTGATACACCAGCTTGGAAAGGACTGGGCGAAGTCTGGAACTGGTGGGGTTCACAGTCCATCTYTTCCCTCCACAACATCAGATTCAGCTGAGTCCAGGAGAAGGTGAAATGGGGTCTGAGATGAGCAAGATCTAAGTCCTGTTGGCAGTGAGTACCAGAGTCGAAAGAAGAGGACAGAGAAGAACTTCTTTGAGAATCTTAGTTAGCACTCTTTTACGTGATCTTGAAYGAAGCAGTTCTCTGAGATGATCTTAGTTTATTTGCATTTTGTTACTCTTGGTAGGTTTGAATGCTCACCCTTTCTTTGGGGTGAATCAAAGGTTATATAGATTTGGGGAAGGGTGCAAGAATATCCAGGGAGAGAAAAGGTCAAGGCTAAGGCTAGTGGCATGCTTCATTTGCATGGGGAAGAATTCCAGGTGCTGAGCTACAAGACAATGGGAGTCTCCAGTTTACTGTCCTCTGAGGCAGGCACAGAAACAGGGAGGGAGTTAGCCATACTCCTGCAAGTCTCAGGGATAAGATTCTAATCTCAATGTCTGAGATTTCTGGGGTTTGGATGAGATCCACTTCACCTGTTCCATGCCAGTTCCTCTTGTTGCTTGGTCCATGTACCCT
>BDUI01000202.1:250209-260489 GCA_002335545.1 Apodemus speciosus
AGAGAAAGAGACAGAGAGACAAAGACAGAGGAGTGTATGTGTATTCAAGTGTGTGAGAGAGGACTGTGTGTTTGTGTGCATGTGCATGTGTGTGTGTGTGTGTGTATGTGTGTGTACTTGAGCATGTGTGCATACGTGCATGGTTGTTGAGATATTTACGATCTGTTCTTGAGCTGAGCCTAGTGACATTTGCCTCTAATCCCAGCACTTAGGGTTGTTGAGACAGGAGGATGACAAGTTACAGGCCATCCTGGTCTGCATATCAAGACTGTCTCAAAAATAACAAATTTCAAGAATACAGTACAACAGTATTTACTCATTGAGGCTGTATGTTAGATATGAACTCACTCATAATGTATATAAAACTTTGTCTACTTTTGATGACAAATTGCTGTCTGTGCAGTATAAAATATGGTAGGGACATGAATTGTTCATACATGTTTGCCTGTAGTCTAGACTTCAGTTAAATACTTTTCCTTTGTCTTTAGGGTCTGCTGGCATGATGTAAGTCTGGGTCAGGAATCTCAGTATGTTGAGATTCTTCATTGTTTTTTGTTCCATGCATGGTATAGGAGTACTATCACCTTGACCACCCTTGTAGTTGGTGATTGAAATTAGTTTTAAGTCTGTTCTGAACATGTAGGAACATCTTGCTTCATGTTGTCCTTAAACAATATAAAGTAGCAATTACTTATGTAAGGTTTCCTCATATTATTTATTGAAAGCAATTTAGAGATGATATGATGCATGTTGGGGTACTAGGAATGCACTATGCCATGTTATAAACAGGACTTGGACACACAGTTTCCGGCATCTCAGGGATTTTGATACAAATCCCCATAGATGCTAAGATATATCTATATTTATTCTTGTGTGTAGGGGATCCAGGAAAGGGTCAGGCAGATCCATACTTGGTAAAATAAAACTTCCTCCCTGTCTGAAGGCAGAGGGGTCAGGGTTAACACCACTTGGTAGCTACAGAGCAATTCCTCAAGGTACCAATATCATTTAATATGGAGAATGAGTCATACAAAAATGTCGGGTTGTCTAGGGCAGAAATGTGGGCGCTGAGTAGGAATAAGAATTATATTCATTATTGAGAGTTAATTGTGAGCAAGACACTAACTGAGATGTTGGTTTAATCTTCCAACCAAACCATATAGGAACTGAAGGGCTAGAAAGATAAAGTGGCATACTTGAGCTCACAAAGATACTGAGTTGGGGAGAGCATCAGGAGGACTTAAAGGACTGTCTCTGAGAATTCCTGTTCTTTTTACTACACCATAATAGTCTGTGCTGCAAACAGGAAAGTGCGCATAAAGAAATGGAGTTAAAGTCCAGGACACTTCTGTCCAGTAAAAGCACCAGACCAAGCAAGCTAAGGCATCAAGGAGAATAGCAACAAGTTCAAGGCCAACCTGGACTATACACTGAAACCCCATCTCGATTTAAAAATTAAAGTAAGAGACCACAGAGCTCTGATGCTGCTAGGCTATCTTGAAGGTTCCTGATAATCAGCTGGTGGTTATGGCAAGATGCTCAGGGCTCTGCTCTGCTGGCCCAGCACTCCCTATCCCTATGCTGCCCATTCAGCCTCTGATTTGCAACATATAATGCAGTGTTTCTTAACCTGTGGATCATGATCTCTTTGGTACAGAGACCTTTTTACAGGGGTCTCATCTCAAATATCCTGCATATTAAATATTTACATTGTGATTCAAATCAGTAGCAAAATTACAGTTATGAAGTAGCAACAAAAATAATTTTAGGATTGGGAGTCACAAGATATTAACCCTATTAACCTGGATTAAAATGTTATGCTCCAGCATTAGGGCAATTGAGATCTACTCTAGTGTCTAGTGGTGGTTAAAGACTGCTATTTTAGAGTCCTTTCTCTCTTGGTACCCCAAAGTCAGGAAATGAAACATAGTACTGCAAAGCCATTGAGAAGTCCTAAAATGGATTAAAATTAATTTAATGAAGACAGACATCATGACACCTACCTATCTGTGGTCCTAGCTACTCTGTAGAGACAGACAAGAAGATTACAGCCCAGGGATTTGTGTAACACTATAACAAGATCAACCACTTGGCTGCAGTTGAGCAACAAAGATTTCATCTCCAAAAGACTTAGTGTTTATTGTAGCCCAACATTTTAATCCAGGTTAATAAGGTCTCTAAATCTTCCAAGTAGACATGGACCTGAAATATTTACCTCATTGCTTTATCATTTACCGTGCTCGATTTCTTTCCCCCATCTTCAAATTACACATCTGTAAATGGAGCCTGTCATCCTTTTTCTTTCATGGGCATTGACTAAATGAAGTGTTAATATGCATAAGCACTCTTGCAGGTACCTGGTACGTGGTAGACATGTGTTGTTGTTATTCATAACCAGCTGTACCTAGCCTAACATCCTGTTTCAGCAGATCTTAATAGTTATTAATCAAGTGTTAAAAGGTCCCATTTACTTATTCAGACATTTCATTGTAAACACAATTAGCAATGTTACCCTGTTCAGATGCAATCCCCAGTGAGCCTAAATGATCAAACTTCTGAGTGATCAAACTCCTGGGAGAATTGTCTACCATGACAAAAGACAGGTTGGGGAAAGCATAGACACTTTTTGTGCCATCTGTACCTGGGACACACTCTGAAAGCACATGCAAGGGAATACATGTTTTTATACTCTTAGTAATCTGCAAAAATAATAAACAGTATATTTAGTGTATTTAACACTGAAAACTATGAAGAAATCCTATGGCTGATTTTTTAACAAGAAAGCAAGGTTTTAAAGGACTACAGTCTTATATCTGTGATCTTTTATAACCAATGTTTACAAATGGAAACTTTCCTCTTTTTTTCATGGTTACCGGACACCTGATACACATCAGTTTGAAGAAGTAGGTTACAACTTCATCATTTAACCTAGATGAATAATAAGGGACAGCAGCCAAGAGTTTAGTTTTACTCCAAGATAGCAAATGGTACTGAAGGTGTTCTCAGAGGTCATAACAAGACCTAAAGGGAACTGCTGGACATATCTGAGTGGCATAATTAAAAGTAAAAGTAATCATCAGGAATTTTGGCCGACCTCTGCAATTCCAATGCTTAGGATGCTGGGTCAGGAGGATTTCCAGGAGTTCTGTGCCAGCTTGAGCTACACAGTGAAACTCTGTCTTTGAAAAAAGCAAGAATCTGAAATAAGACCCACTCACGAAGCAGGAACAGCAGAGAGGGCCTCTGTACACCTTCCTGCACACCCAAGAATCATGATTTCCAAAGACTGTGAAACGAACAGCACCCTCTGGCTTTGCACAGTATGGTGGTCCTGTGCATAGTTAGGCAATAGGAAGAGCTTTTAGATAAACACATAAAAAAAAAGGTACTACTTAGAGCATGATTTGACTGGGTTGACCAAGACAGCCTACACCAGCTCATGAGTGTATTTGATAGGGAGAACCTTCTCCTTCATCTGGGTTTGCTGTTGTCTCCAGAGTGCTCCATGTTTCTAGTCTGTCCTTGTGCCAGAGAGGAGAGTGCATCCAGGCATCTCAGATAGTGCATTGTACCTCCAGATCTCTCTTGGACCTTTCCTAGGCCTGTATGATGCCTGTCGAGCAGAACAGGAACACAAGATTGGCTCTACTTGATCCTGGAACAAGGACAGATTGGAAGTGACTCAACAAGTCTTGGTAAGACTCCTTTGGCTTTAGCAATTTTTCTTTGATCCGGTTCCTTAAAGAAATGGTCTCTATAAGAAGCAGGAGCATAGCCAGGTTGAAAGAAGCCCAACCCACTCCATCAAGGTCCAGGCAGGCTGGGTCATAGGACTAACCATAATTTCTTTCCAGGTTCCCCACTCATTTAAAACAGGGAAGGGACATATGATGGCCCTATATCTGCCTCTCTGATCTTCAAACTTTTGTACGGAAAGATCATGTGTGCCCTACTGGATATGAGACAACTATAACCATACAGTCTTGATTGAGCAGTACTCTGGCATCAGATAATCTGGTTTCCAGATTCTTCTGTGCCACATACTATGTAATACTGTGCCACATCCTATGTAATACTGTGCCACATCCTATGTAATACTGTGCCACATCCTATGTAATACTGGGGAAAATGCTTAATTTGGCTGCATCTTGAGTTCCTCTATAAACATGGTAAGTTGTAATAAAATGGCACCCAGTTTTACAGGATTATTGGTAGGATTCAAAACAACAGTCTCTGAAAGCTAGAGCAGAATGTTACACAAATCACTCAGTGTTATTCTGCCTTGACTTTTTTTTTGTCTTTAAAATGGGAAGGATAACAGTACCAACCAGAGGGATTTTGTGAGAATTAAATGGGGTTACATTTTTTAAGCACTTAGAACAAGGGTTACCACCAAGTAAGTGCCTTGTAGTTGTTTATTAAATTGATGAATATCAGTTTCTCTGACCATTCTATAACTACTGTCTGGCAGGCATGGCTTGAATCAATGGGAAGGCAGAGATGAAACAACTCTACAAGGTTTTCTGCTGTTGTAGAGCTTAGAGTCAGGTAACGAAGACAGACAGTAAATAAGGCAACTATAAGTCAAACAAAGTGATCACAATAACTTCTAAAAAGAAAATGAAACAAGGCTATAAGGCAAGAGTCAATGGGGTCAACATGCCTTCTGCTCTTCCACAAGACAGAGAAGGCAATGCTTAAGCTGAGACCTGAGTGCAAAGCAGCCAGATCTTAGAAGGTAGCCTTCCAGAAAAAAGCTCAGAAATGGCCCACAGCTTCCCAGGGGTGGTTGGAATAGAGCAAGGAAGAGAAGAAGCAGTAGCATGTGCGAGCAAAGAGAAATATAGAGACCTGATTATTTTGAGCCACCCGTGGGTTTCACATAATGGAGTCGAAGTTTAACGGCAAGTGCAGCAAGAAGCTGTAATTTAAAAAAAAAAAAGAAGAAGCTGTAATTTCTTAGACCAACTGTTTGTTGTGTTTATTTGTTTTCTTTCTTTTAAAAAACAGGGCAACGAAGGTCTTGTCTAGTGAGAGGAAACACGTGTTCAAGATGGCACAAAGAGCTACTGGCAAAGCTGGGACTGACATCAAGCTGTCTTCAGTCACTAACATCTTGAAGTTTGTTTATGGCTCTGTTCCAGCCTGCCCTGTATGAAACTGAGTACCTGAGAGAAATTTCTGATGTTTTTTTTTAATTGGGAACCCTTTTGGGGTACATGCTGGTGCTTGACTTTGTTCCTCTCTGTGGGTAAGTGCCACCATGCCTGCACAGGGAGCACTGAAAGCTTCCCTGACAGCTCACCTCCTTTTAGCTCCCTGAGGAATGGGGATTCCTGCTCTACTAGGCATGATGTACTTGCCTAGTAGGAAGAAACTGGAAGCTGTATCAATACACACACTGAAAGATAAGCATCCATCTTCCAGAGGTCACCTTGACATCAAGATTTAGCCAAAGGCCAATACAACTATTTTCCCCTCATGGCAAGAGAGGGAAAAAAAAACCCACTAATTTGTGATTGAATGCCACCTCAGACCCTCAGACTCCACAGTTCAGCGGGAGCTAAAGGAACAGCAGCAGCCTGGCCTGATAGTGTTTTTTTTTTTTTTTTTTTTTTTTTTTTAAATTTTCTGCAACCATTTTCTTGGGGCTTGCGGGAGAGTAAGGCTCTGCGTTTAGAAATGGCTAAAGGAAGCCTATCCAGGGTATCTTATAATTCCCTTCTCAAAGATCATGTTACTTAGCATTAAAAAATTATAAATGTTTGTGAAAAAAGGAAATAAATTTAGAATGTATAAGGACAATACTGGCTCACAAAATACAGGCTCTGGCATGCATTCTTCTCAAATTAGTTTAATAATATATTTTATGTGTAAACATTAGGAAACTATAGGTCAATAAAGCAGAAACTGAGATCACTTTAAACCGCAAATCTCACAAATAACCACTATTAGCCATGTAGTTTCTCTACTATTGTTTTCCAATGTATACAAAAGCATAAATAATATGGGCGGTGTTACATATGCAAATATTTCTTTATATTTCTTGTCTGAACGTGTGAACAGTTCAATTAAATAGTCTCAAAAGCATGATTCTTCTAACTACTATGTAATATTCCAACAGGTACATATTTTTTAACCTGAATAATATAAGCTCTATTTTTGTTAACAGATCTCCAAGTGTGAAAACACTATTATCGTTTATAAAAAGATAAATAAATAATAACCCTGAGAAAATGGTCCATAATGGAATGAATTTGCAAACTCTTATTCTGACAAAATTTTACAAGTTTGCTTTATTATACCAATGTGTATAACATTTGCATTTAATTCAAAGGAGATAGGGTATGCCTGTCTGTGGCACAAAACATTGGCCAGTCTTGCAAATATGGGAAGATACTGCTCTCTGGTGGTCATTTAGAATGTTGCTTTTTAAAAAAAAAATTAATATAACAAGTGTTTTCCTTAGAAGAAATTATTAAAAAGAAAGCATTGAACAACAAAAAAAATAGAGTTCTGGGGCTTGATATGTTGCTTTATTGAAATGGTAGTTCCTAGAATTCAAAGAGCTCTGTGTTTGATACATGAGCTCATTCTTGGATACATACAGAGTTTCAGGACAGTGTGGTATATACGTAAAAAAAAAAAACTGCTTCAAAAACAAAAAAGAAAAATGAATAGAATTTTAATTCTGCACTCTGGATCTTAGATTTAGTGCAGCTGAGTTTATTCCTGCTCAGACCAGCTTTATCTGCTTAAACTAGAGAGGTTTTTTTTAAATTAAAATTTGCAAAAAATTTTACTTTTGTAACTGCTCTAAACAGCACAAGCCACACAACTCCCCCTGCCATTAACATCCCACACTTAATGAAATAAAATTCATAATCTATTCAATTTTCATTCATTTCGAGCTAATGTTCCTTTCTGTTTCAGGATTTTATCTAGGATTCCTCAGGATGTTTACCCAGACTATCCTCTTAGGCTTTGCATACTTTTATGAATATTTCCCAAACTTCTTGTGTTGTTTGTTTTAACCTAAAAAGTTTTGTGAGGTTATTTTGTTTGGGTCTGGACAATTGTTTTATTTTGTTTTCTTTTGTTTTTCAGACGAGATCTTACTCTCTTGCTTGGACTGGATTTGAATTTGTGGACCTCCTGCTTATACATGCTTAGTGCTGGGATTACTGGACACTCTGCTACTGAATAAGAACTCTCTGAAAGTGCTGGGATTACCAGCATATACTCTCATGCCGGTTTAAACACTTTTGGAAACATCTTTTGTAGATTTTGTGTAATGTCTGTTAAGTGATACTTGCCTGGTGTTTGCCTGGTGATTAAACTGTAGTCACATGTTTTTGTCAGGGAGCACTAAGAGACCAAGTGCCATTTTCAACACTTCATATCAGAAAGGGCAAGATGTTGATATTGGCAAGTAACAGTTTTCTTGGACTACAGCATCCTCTTTAAGTTATAGAGGAAGACGGGCATCAAAAAATTCAATGGGGAACTGGAGAGATGGCTCAGTAGTTAAGAGCACTGACTGCTCTTCCAAAGATCCTGAGTTCAAATCCCAGCAGCCACATGGTAGCTCACAACCATTCGTAATGAGATCTGGCGCCCTCTTCTGGTATGTCTGAAGGCAGCTACACTGCACTTACATATAATAAATAAATAAATAGATAAATCTTTTTTTTTTTTTTTTTTTTTTTTTTTTTTTTTTTTGGTTTTTCGAGACAGGGTTTCTCTGTGTAGCCCTGGCTGTCCTGGAACTCACTCTGTAGACCAGGCTGGCCTCGAACTCAGAAATCCGCCTGCCTCTGCCTCCCAAGTGCTGGGATTACAGGCGTGCGCCACCACACCCAGCTGATAAATCTTTTAAAAAATTCAATGACCATAGGGATATCCACTTTTACACAGAAGAAACACTCAGATCTTTTTTGTAAGTGCTGAGTAGAATTAGGGCTGCATGTACAAGAATGGGTTGTAGCTTATTTACTGAAGTGTGGGCAAATTTCAGATGGCTACAACTGAAGACAATGGCAGCCATTCTCCCATGAATCATCAACTACCAATAACTTCTAAAGTACCCTCATTAAGCCCCGCCTATATCTATGACAGAATGTTGTAGGACCCAGGTGTGTGCTAGTGTCCACAGTTACTCTGTGTTCATGATAGCAATGGACCATGTTATACTGAGTTAAAACTGTTAAAATTCATTAGGTCTGTAAAGATGACTCAGCGAGTAATTATGCTTGCTCTTAAGACCAATAATCTTGAGTTCAATCCACAGGATGCACATGCAGGAAGGATAGAACTGCTTCCCACAATTTGTCCTTTAGCCTCCACAGGCAATCTAATAAACACACGCCCATATGCATGTGCACATGTTTACAACACAACAAACAAATGATTGTAAGTAAGAAGTATATTTATATTTTATGTAATATACATGACATTTCTAG
Source organism: Apodemus speciosus (assembly GCA_002335545.1). Classification (NCBI taxonomy): domain Eukaryota; kingdom Metazoa; phylum Chordata; class Mammalia; order Rodentia; family Muridae; genus Apodemus; species Apodemus speciosus. The sequence goes on from BDUI01000202.1 coordinate 258,672, forward strand.
GTAATTTTGCAAATTTTTAAATTATAATAAATTCTGCAAAAAACTGCCAACTACCCAAAGCCTGATAAAATTGCTTAAAGGCAAGATATCAAGTAAAGAAATATTTATTAAGTAAATCTACTTACTCTTGGCAAGAACAATAGAAATCGATGCAACTGTACCTTGAACTTCTTCTTTCTTTCTCTAGCTGAGTCTGACTGAATGCATGCATCTTACATATACACAATAATAGAAAATAAAAATTAAAAAAGAAACTTCCTTCTGGAAAGGCCTGGCAGAGAACACAGGCTACCACCTTTAGCCACCAGTCAAGGGAGATTACTAAGAGAGATGAGCTATCAGCCATCATTTCCCTCCACCTCACAAGCTCCTGGTAACCACAATTGTGGTCAAGAAGGATGCTAAAATGTGTCTTCCTTCCATCAGATTTCATCATAGAGAAGAGACTCTACTCCCAAGGATGGCTGAGTCCAACAGTTGGACCACCAGATGCCCTTAGCCCAGCTCACCCATAGGCAGAGCTCCAGTCCTAGAAGACCCAAGTTGAGAAGTCCACAGACTACTACTCTTTCCAATTATCCTGGTCACAAACCAATAAGCATAACCTCAAGAAAATGGGACAATCCTTCAACACCCAACTATAAAGAGTAACTCATTTTTAAGGTTCAGCAACAGGGATAGACCTTTAAACAGAGGTCTTCAAAGTTCTTCTGAAAGAAGCTAGCTTTATCCAAACAGACTGTAGTAACTCTCTGTAACAAGACATATTTGGTGGTAAACAATTAAGAAGGTGCTGAGAAATCTGTTAATTAAGAGCCACAGTCTAAACCACAAATAAATGACTTTACTGAAGAGAGCCAAGGAAAGAGACAATGATGACGAGCCCTCCTGAGATCTGAACAAACCTCAAATACTACAAGTTGGAATAGTACCAAATTTAATTGGATCTGACTGTTGAACAATTGGTGCCCCAGGACATGTTCAAAAACAATAAAGCAAGCTTGCTCAGCAAGTGGCAAAGCCTAACATCTGGGTGTGATTGGCACAAAGGCACATTTCAGTTTAACTGAAAGATCAGGAACAGAGAAAGTCACAGAGAGCTCTCAGGAAGCCACCACCATCCCGCAGTGATGGAGCATGCGCTGGAGGCTGGGATCTCTGCATGTCAATGTGAAGACTTCCCACTGAGGAGAACTCTGCCTTGCCTTAATAGTTTAATTAAACTACAAAACAAGAATGTAACAGCAAAAGTAAGCCTTGGAGAGGGGAGACAGAAATCAATATCTAGTTGATACAATATATTACCTTACATGCTGAATTTTCAACAAAAAGAATTAGGAGACAAGGAAAGAAACAGAAAAGAGAAAGCAATATCAGAAAAGAAGGCAAGCACCCAGAAACCATGAGTGTGCTCCATTGTTGAATTTAGCCAAGACTTCAAAACTGCCATTAGAAATAGATTCGAAGAACTAAAAGAAATCATGTGCAAAGGAGTAAAGAAATGGAGGAGCCCTCCCTCCCAATTTTTTTCTTTCTTTCTTTCTTTTGTAAAAAAAAAAAAAAAAATGAAAACGTAAGCAACATTTGCCCTAATCAATATTCCTCTAAGAGGAAGAAGCCAAGGGTTTACAACAAGCTTAGGTGAATTTATCCACACAAAATGGTGGAAGATCTTAATAAGGATATTCATATTTGTGGTATTGTGTCTAGTCCAAGTTCAGTCTCATACACCTTAGCTCCAAAGTAGTTCCACAACTATATTTGCTGCTCCATGAAACATCTCAAGATCTTTGAAATTAAATCTGGGAAATGAAATAT
>BDUI01000202.1:325393-335605 GCA_002335545.1 Apodemus speciosus
CAGAAAGGGGAAATATTTGAAATGTACAAAGAATATATCGAATAAAAGAAAAAAAGGCTCCAGGTAGGCTGAGGGAATTCTGAGAAAAAGGGCAATGCAGACTGTTTCACGTGTCTCCATTTCTACAGCTGTATGATGGAGATCACCATCGTTCCATCCAGGTAAAATTATTATAAAGAAAAGGGGTATTGCCTGTAATGCACTTATAGCAGTGCCTGGCATGTAGAAATGCTGTCCTTCCTCCGCCACCAGCAATGCAGCCCTCTTGTTATTAGGAGTCTTTGTAGTACCAAGGTTCAGCATGTGTTTTAGGAAGTTATTCTTCTCTTGGCCTTCACTGTCTTTACTTCCAGGTATTAACTCAATTCCTCTTGGAATGTCACAGGATGTGAGATAGCACCCACCAAGTTTTTTGTTGTTGTTGTTGTTGTTGCTAAATTCTTAATTAAAATCAATGACCAGCAAGGCAGTGTGTGCTAAATGAGTAGAGGGGTGTCTGAAAGAGGCAACCTGTGCTACTTGAGAGGCTGACTCACGAAAGGTATCAGAATGAGAAAGTTTCAGTACCAACAAGAAACCTGAGGCCATATCCCATTCCCAGTGTAGTTCTCAACCTCCCTAATGCTGTGACCCTTTAGTACTTCATGTTTTGGGGGACCCCCCAACCACAAAATTATTTCATCGCTACTTCATAACTGTAATTTTGCTACTGTTATGAATTGGAACACAAATATCTTTGATGTACAGGATATCTGATATGCTATTCCCATGAAAGGGTCTTCACATCAAAATGTAGGTCACAAACCATTGCCCTATCCTATCTCTCACTTCCTTTTTGCTTGCAGCTCAAGCCATTGTTTCTCTCTAGAGCTTTCCAGACTGGCTAGAGTGTTTGCTGCCTCACTGTCAGTCTGTGTCATGTGCTGCTTTCTGCGACTTGATGGTTGTTTCAGACAATGGGAAACATCAACAGAAAAGGAACTCACTTCAAACCAGACAAAGGAGGGGACTTGCTAAAATCAGTACCTTACCTTCAAAACAGGATCCGGTGTGGGTGACCTCCAGTCCACAGCACCAGCTGCTGACGATGTTGAGATCAGAGCTGTGGAAGACATAAGGAGAGCATGCAGGCTTGAAGTGGACTAAGTATTTCTAATCCTACCCTGACTCTCATTCCTGCTGTCTGGAAGTCTTTCCATCTTTTTGCTTTCTAGACTCTTTGACCTCATCTTTAAAAAAATGAGATTATAGTTGCAACTGCAATTCCTGGTCTTTGTAGCCCCCAAGGCATTAAGAGTTTCCCACCACTTCATTATTTACTACCATGCACTCAGAGTGTGCACCCAGCACAGCTCTGTGGTGAGAGTGGGAACCAACACTCCAGTTACCTTGTGAGCTACATCAATAGTGCTCTGTATTGTCCCTGACTGCTAATACAATTTCACTGGTGCACCTTGTACACCTCTTGCCTCCTACCTCTGTTTATCAACATGCTAGGTCAGTGTTTCTTAACCTGTGGGTCATGACCCCTCTGGGGGGGTGTGGCTACTGTTTCACAAGAACAGCCTAAGACCACCAGAAAACAGGTATTAATTACATTGTGATTCATAACAGTAACAAAATTACAGTTATGAGGTAGCAAGGAAAATAATTGTGTGCTTGGGGGGGAATCACCACAACATGAGGAACTGTAGTAAAGGGTCGCAGCATTAGAAAAGTTGAGGACCACTGACTAGGCTATGTGCTTTCTCTGAAATGTTCAATTACCGTCCTTTCCACACTGTCAAATCCTCACTACACCAACGAAAGGAAGATTATGACGTCAGCCCTTCTGTTCAGTTTCTCTATCTGTCTGAGGTTCAAATCACTGTGGTGAATGGCACAAGGCTGCATACCACTAAAGTCTTCCCTGCTTCACTCTGCGTCAAGTCCTAATGTCTATCAAAGATCATTCCTGGTGATAAAGGAAGAAACAGCTTTAACAGAGAGTTTGTTCTGTTTGAGTTTTAATCTTTGCTTTGCTTCTTATAAACTGTGTGACATTACAAATACTTCCTCTCTGAACATATTTCCCCAGTTGGATAAAGGAGATGATAATAATACAGACTATGTTTTCAGAGTTGTGAAAATAAAATAAGACACAATAAAGTCAAAGTAAGTTGTAAATCTCACATATATAATACAGATGAAATAATGTCATACAAAGCCTTGGAGTCTGAATAACACTGGATTTTCAATCTGGTCCTATATCAACCCCTTTAAGCTTCTTAACCAGATTAGTGGGTTTTCTTATTTGTACAGTGGAGATAATACCACTCACATAAATGTCAAGAAGCTACAATGGGAGAATGAGAATGAAAAGATGAGCCAGGAGAGTGGGTTATGCACATATAACCATGGCACTTGGGAGCCAAGACAAGAGGATTAAGATTTCAAGGCTAGCCTGTTTGAGTCATGAAATCTCATCTCATAAAAGAACAATCAAGCAAGAAAGAAAAGAAGCATGCACGCTGTAGTGGATAGTCTATGTCAACGTGATGCAAGCAAAAGCCAACTCAAAGGCCAGCACCTCAACTTAAGAAAAATGCCTTCAGAAGATCAGGCTACAGACAAGCCTGTAAGGCACTGTCTCATGTAGTGATTGATGGGGGGTTCCATCCATTGTGGGTGGGGCCACAACTGGTCTGCATTTTGTACGTAGACTTCTAACTCTGGATATAGAGATTTAACTTAATTTTGGACCAATCTCTTGACCTGGCCAAAGATAGAGACCTTAATTCTAGCCATAAACTGATCTTTTTCTATTCACACCCCAAATTCTTAATCCTGAGAAAATTGAGCCCCTAGACCTAGTTACATACTAACTTCCAATCTGTAGCCCAATTATAAATACCTATAGCTGGTCCAGACAAAATATCTAATTCTTGACCCCTATTGTAATTTAACCATGACCCCTAAATAAGAATCCAATATAGTATCAGACACATCCACTATACTTGCCTCCAGGCTGAATGACTAGCCTAAGCTATGGATTGACCTACCCCTGGAATATAGTTAGTATTTCACACAAGCACACACACATATGCACAAGCACGTACACACATACAAGCACGTGCACACACATACACATACAGACCCAGATACACACACACACACACACACACACACACACACACACAAAATGAGGGCTCAGCATGGTACTATGAGCTGTAACCCTCAGCACAGACTGGCTTTCTAACTCAGTCACAACCTGAGATCTGATCTTGGAAACTAAACCAGCTACAATTTCGATAGACTTAGCACTAACCAGAACATAACTCCAACACTGGCAAGAGAATGACTACTAAACTTGGACTCAGACAGAGATGCAAACATGTACAGAAACCCAACTCTAAACTTGGCCTAAGACTGCTGTGATTATGGCCAAGAAGTGCAACCCGATCTTCTATAAAAACCTGAGGTTTAATCTGACTACAGATGCCTTAAACTGATAGAAGCTTGAATATGGCCACAGATTGAGAGTTAACTTTATTTAAAGACTAAATTAAAATTTATCTAGGAATGGGCTAATTAATCTGACCATGGAATAATCTACCTAGGATAGACTGAGGCCTATCACTACCCACCGATTTAATTCCTAAACATTAAAGTCTCAAACTGGTCTTAGATTAGATCTCAAATTTTAACTACAGAATGAATCTGTAATTCTTACCATAGACTGAATGTATAAGCTTAATATCCAACCTAATTTTTGAAACTACAAGTTAATCTACCCCCCTCTTTTGGACATGCTCACTCAGCCAAATATCTAATGAGCAATCTTACATCTTTAAGATAGAGTGAACTGTATTTCTGGTTAAATATTAGTTCCAGAATGAATCTGAACTCCAACAAACCACAGATTTCAACTTGACTCTAGACATAGGAAAAATTCCTAGTAGCAGAATCTAAACTGCTTGCCAGAACTAGGATAGGGCTGAACCAAAACTTTAAATAAAAATTAAGAACAAACTTGAGAGAGATAGAACAAACTCATCTCATATTCTTAGCCTGAAATCTACCAACAGATTAAAATCTATATCTAAGTACAGACTAAATTCACCATAATGAAGAACCAAATGCTATCACTGGCCACATACAGAGCACTGACCCGAGGGAAAGCCTTTAAACCACAGCCTCAATTAGAGACCTAAAACTCAACCTTCAATTGTGGCTAGAGAATTATTCCCAACACTACTGGGCTAAATCAAACCTGCTTCACAGTATTGAAGTGGTCAAGACTGACTACTAATATTCATCATATAGTTTTAAGCAAATAAATAAAGTTCACCTTATATAAGGCCACAGGCTGAGTTCAGGCACTAGCTAAAAATTGAACAATCCATCTGGGTACAAACTTATCCCTAAATTGGGGATAGAAACACTCTAGAGAGCCATCAGCACAGACTAAAGTGTAGTACTGATATCCACATTCCTGCTACACTCATGAGAGTCTAAGTTTCTAACAGACAACAGGGCATGAACATTCTGAGTTCTAATCAAGTCAGTAGGCTGATCCTCAAAACCTAATCATAGTGAAGCTTCTAAACTTGAATTCAAGCTGGGTCCTGTGGGTTTAAATTCTTATTCCAGCCTTATCCATAGACTGATTCTAACGCTCTAAAAAATGTTCTGACTCCTTTAGCTCTTAAAGCCTTCTTCATAGTAAACCTTACCATAATTATTGCTAAGACCTAAATTTTGGTGAAAGTTTAAACAGATAGCACAACCTCTTGCACTCAGTAAACAGAAACTCTAGAAAAAGTCAAAGTTGAACCTCTACCTTCATATTCTATTCTACAGGACTGTGATGGTTAGAATTGACAACATGATAGAATGAATTTCTAGGCATGCTTTGAGGAATTGTTTTGATTATGTTAGTTGAGGTGGGAAGACCTGTCCACCATGAGTGGCGTTATTCCCTGGCTAGGAATTTGTAGTATATCTAAGTGTTCTCCACTGAGAACTGAGCAGCACATGCTTATCTCTGCTTCCTGTTGTTTATGTGATATGACCAGTTTCTTTGAGCTGTGATGTCTTGACTTCACCTGTCATAATGGACTAAACCTTGATCAGTGAGCCAAAACAAATATTTTCTCCTTTGAGTTGCTTTTGTCAGAATATTTTATTATAGCAACAGAAAAAGAAACCAACTTAAAGACAAAATTGATAATATCACAGATCATAGTTGCAGAGTCATGCTTTGTCCACTGAATGAAGACCAATACTAGCCACTCAAAGACAATTCCTAATGGAGGTAAAATCTTAACAATGACTAAATTCAGAAATCACAAATTGAACCCAGCCAAATATTCACCTTCAATCCTATTCATAGTCACAGTTGATATCCTGGCCACAAATGCATAGATAAAATGTTAGCTGTGGTTGTAAAACTCCAGTGCATTCCTTTGGCTTTGCTGTAATTTGCCATCCATCCAAACGTCCAAATGTAAAGGTGTGATTTCCCCAAAGTGATAGTGTAGGGAGTTGAGGCATTATCAGGGTTCATCTCTTCTGTGTTTCCTGGTTTGGAATGTAAATTCCCATTTCATTAAGAGTTACAACCATTCGTATACAGTGTATTTGCCAGAAAGCGTTAATCAATAATACTGTTTGAATTTAGAATTAAGGTCCCCAAACTATAAGCTAAATAAACCATGACTATGTTGTCTTACATATTTTATTGTAATGACACAAAGCTACATACAGGTACACCACAGAGCACATCCTAACATAACACCAATCTGGATATGAGATACTGGATGAGCCTGGTCATTGACTATAGACTGAGATCTAATTATTTGACTAAGCATAATCTCTTATCATAGACATTGATTGAAACTTAATTGCGAATGCATTACTTAGCAAACACCCTATTCATATTTCTGCACAACTTTTCTATAGGCAGCAAAATCACTTTGAATATGAACTCCAAAACAAGAGATAACTCTGGCTTTTATTAAGTCTCAATTCTAGAAAGAAAAGTGATTACAATATTGTCTAAAAGCTAAAGTGAACCTTGAGTACCCATATTTAATGTGGTCTGTACGAAGCTGAGCCCTGGTGACAACAATGAAGTCTAATCCAGACCATTCTGGATTACTGTCCACCTCAGTATGGATTTTTACAGTGATCAAAGCATCATTTTGGCCCATTGGCTAAAACATAACTTTGGAGCATAATAATGGTATCAGGTTCAATAGTAATATTTACTTGATGGCCCACTACCATGAATCTACAATGGCCTGTAAATATAGCTACAGACCAACAACTACTTATCCTGAGACAAGATTTAAGTCAAACATTCATAGTATAAACCTGAATCTAACTGTGACTTGATGAAGTCTATACTGGCTCTGTGGAGAGTTTGAAAATTTTCCTATTAACTGCTCTCTGAATCCATCCAACATTACTTAACAGCATTATTTACCAATATTTCAGAAAAGGGCTACAACTTCATAAATTTGAACTAACTATACAACAGTGTGTCAAAAAGTATTCTAACAAGGAATCAAATAGTATAGACTTTCTACATATGTATACCCATACATTTTAATAAGCCATGAAGGAAATTTATACACATACTCAGGACAAGTAGCATATACATATATCCATACACACACATACAAGTATGTATGTATGTATATGTATACACATACTACACACACAAACACACACTTATACATACATACACATATACACACATATACCCACTGGTCTTGTTCATTTACAAGGCACTAATTAATATATTGTTTTGTTTGTATCCCTTTTATCCCCCTCTCTTGTCTTACTGCTTGAGCTAAGACTTCAAGCACTATATGAATGTGGAGGGGGAAAGTTGACATCCTTGTCACATAATTTTTGTGGAAATGCTTTGAGTTTTTTCTCTGTTTAGCATGAAATTGACTGTGGTAGGAACACCAAGAATTTTATTATGAAGGGATGTTGGGTTTTATAAGAAGCATTTTCTGTATCTAGTGAGAAAACATGTGGTCACTACCCTTGAGTCTACTTAGGTCATGGGTTACATTTACTGATTTACACATGCTGAAACATCTCTGTATCACTGGGATGAAGCCAGCTGGATGGTAGTGGATGAACTTTTTGATATGCTCTTGAATTTTACAAATTTATATTCAACTAAAAATGAAAATCTAAAACAAGTGGGTAAACTTCTGGATACTTGAGCTAAGATGAAGTAAGTAATCTAAAGAGACCAATGAGATATAACGAGTAAATCCCTGAGCACACACCTGATTTGTATTCCTGTATAACTTTTTGATGGGCAGCTATCTATGTATTTTATTGAGTATTTTCATCTATGTTCATCAGGAAGATTTGTCTGGATTTATTTATCCATTTTTAGCATGAAGGCAATACTGATTTTTATAAAAATAATTTGGAAACATTTTTCTTTTCCTATTTTATGGAATGATGGAAGGATTATTGATATTAGATCTTCTTTAATGGACAGGTAGTATTCTGTGCTGAATCTATCTGGTCTTGGGATTTTTTTTAGCTGGGAGATTTATTATTCCTGTTTATATCTCATTGGTTGTTATGTGTCTATATTACTTCACCATAGCTTAAGTTTGATAAATCATATGTATCTAGAAGTTTATCCACTTCTTTTAGATTTTTCTTTTGGGTGGAACAGGAATTTGTAATGCCGTCATGATTCTCTGAATTCCCTCATCTGTTGTAATGTCTTCCCTTTCATCTCCAATTTTATTAATTTGTATCATCTTTCTCTCTCTTTTGATTAATTTACAATCCCTTAAGTTTTGTTTGTTTGTTTGCTTGTTTTGAAACACAGTCTCACTATGTATTGTTGGCTGGCTTGGAACTCATTAAACCAGTCAAACCGTGAGTTCATAGAGGCTTGCCTACCTCTACTTCCTTAGTACTGAGAAAGATGTGCACCACCACGCATGGCTCTCAGTGTTCTTTTGCTTTTAATGTAGGCACTTAGTGCTATAAAACTTCCCCTTAGTCCAGCCTTCATCGTGTGCTATTTATTTTGATGTGTTGTGTTTTCATTTTCTATCAATTCTAAGAATTAAAATTTTTTCTCCTAGACTTTTTTGACCAAATTATCATCCAATAGTGTGTGTTTTTTTTTAAATTTGTGTATTTCTTATAGTTTCTATTGCTGTTAATATCTACCCTTATTCCACTGTGGTTCAATAAAATGCAGGATATGATTTCAAATTTTCTTTTCTTTGTTTCTGATTTTCTTTTCTTTGTTCAGCCTYGATTTGTGTCCTAATATGTTAATTTTGGAGAAATTTACATGGGCTGATGAGAAGAATATGTCCTTTTTAGTGTCTGAATGTAATTTCTGTAGATGTCTGTTCTGTCTATTTTATTTTTGATGTTGTGTAAACTCTAGACTTCTAGACTCTAAACTTCTCTGTTTAGTTTTCATCCAGATGACCTGCCTATTGGTGGGAGTGGGGTTTTAAGGTCACCTACTTTGGATGTGTTGGCATTTGCATGTTTTAGATCTAATGTGTCTTTTATAAAGCTGAGTCTATTGCTGTTTATCCACCCATTTATTTACTGGTCTCTTGTCACATATTTTTACTTAAAATATGTTTTCTTAAAGATATATAAGTTATTTACTATTCTAGTTGTATTGTGTTTCTGTTATGAACTATAGCATTATACCAGTATGTGGCACAGCCATCAATCTCCACTGCAAGAATACAGCTTCACTGCCTATTTATTTAATAGATTTCTTTTGGGATCTCCACATCACATTTCTATATTTAATTATGACAAGTTCTAAGGGAAAATATAATTCCCAATTAGAAGTACCTAGTTTTCTAATGCCTCTAATAAAGGGCAAACTTTTACAAGATATTTTTTAATTAAAATTTTAATCTTAACAAAACAGAAATATATATGTTCGTAGCACGTTTGTTTAATTTATGTGTGAAGAGGCTTAGGCAGTAGAATTCTTAACTCAATGCCAGTTCTAGGCTAGATAGCAGCATTTTGCCTTAAAAAAAAACAACCATACTCAGACTTCAAATGAAAATGTCAAATTATAATACAGTGTAAACGTGCTTTCTCAAAACATACATATTTTTCTAATATTCATAAGAATTTAGAACATTAATTTGCTTCTACATGCTCTTTATACCTAAGTTTGAAGGGCTTTGCACACCAAACTACAATACCCATAATACTCTCCTGTATTTCAACTCAGGGGGTTTTCGGAAGCTTGGTGTGAGAGGAATTGTGGGTATCTAGAAGAAAGCAGTTTGACTTCATCTCCCAGAATCCTCTAGCATCCCTAGTGTATCTCTACCAAAGCAAATATTGGATAGTTCCGAGGAAGAACAGTTTCCAATGACTTCAAACTACATTTCCCATGAGGACACACGCTTAGGCCTCGTGGTTCCCTGAAACCGTAGCCAATGGGAGAGGCCTCAATAGTCACCCCGTAGGTTAAGAGTCCAGCTATTGGACCCTATTGCTTGGCCTAGGCCATCTAGTAGAAAGTGCATAGTTGGGAAGACAGTTGTGGGACACACGGCACCCTGAGGGAACTCCGGGTCCAGGAACTTCCGAGCCGGCCCGATTTTCCGCGGCTGTTTAAGGAGTAGCGCTTCGGTAGCCGGAGAGCTAGAGGTCAGCGAAGCAGAAAGCCCGAGTGGCAGTGGCCTGGGACTGTGGGACCGAGGGGGTCTAGGGAGGAGGGTGCTTCCGGGGCCGCCGTCTCTGGCGCCTAACTCCGCCCAGCCCGCTTCTTCATGGGTGGGGGTATCTTGATTGGGAGTTAGGGAGTGGGCACCAGTTGCCTGAGCATCCAAAACACAAGCACGTTCCCCTTTCCCTCCAACTTTTTTGTTTTATTTCCTTCCTCCACCCGCCCCTCTCCCCACCACCCAGCATGTGCTCCTTCTTAGGATGAGAGAGCCTCCAAAGTGGCATCTGGATTCTCCATTCAGGAAATGGGTGCTCTGATTTTCTCCCTCTCCCTTAATTTGTCGTTGAGCACCTACCACTGCAAGTACACACACAAACACTCCCCAGCCGCCCCACCCTGCATCCACATTTCCTCTAGGCGAGTGGAAATGCCTTGCTATATTCCATGGCTTGATTTTCTGCACATTTCCATTTCTGCTTCCTGATAATGAGGTTTGTTCTCTCTCTCTCTCTCTC
>BDUI01000202.1:335764-352859 GCA_002335545.1 Apodemus speciosus
ACACACAATCAGCTCATCTCTTTTTACTGGCCCTTTTCAAGTAGTCATTGGAGTGGAAAAGTGTTCGTCAATTTCCAGAAGGGATAGGAAGCAGAAAAAGAGAAATCTTACTTTTGAGAAATACACAATTAAGGTCCAGTACAGTGTTCTGGTGAAAGTAGAAAGCAAATGGGATCATTTAAAAACCTGGAGCATATTAAAAGCTTCCAGCAAAGTCTGATTAACACCAGTATTCATAGACACTTAATGGGCACACCATCTCGGAAACACATTATACAGTGTGAAACACATTGCATTATTATATATTACAAATGTGTGCAAAAAGTGTTCAGGGTTAAGTGAAAGGACATTGTAGATAGGATTGAGAGGCTGCTTTGTAAAAGTTCTAGCCTAACTCAGGACTTGCCGAAGTCTTGAAACTTACTCTTTCCTTTGAACAATCCTAGTATGCTTCTTAATGACCCAGGACTTGGAGATTAAGAACTGGGGGACAGAAAAGGGAGGAGTGTATGACAGAGGCGCACATGGTTCTATAAGAGGTATCAGCAGGGATACATTGGGAGATAATACTGGGATAATATTGGGAGATCATAGTAACATGACAGGTTGAAGAGTATACAAAGTTTGAATTTTATTTTGTATYGAATAAAATTAAAGACAAAAAAAATTAAGACTGGGTGATTTTCCTTTTCATCCTAGGGGAACCTGATTTGAGATCAATTCTTGGAGAACACAAAGAAGTGTGGTGGTGTGTTCCAGGTGTGAGTTTAATTTAAATATAAGGAGAAACTTTTGTTTTGTAGATGTTTTGTTTGTGGCTAATCTTTGCCACAACTTGTATTTGTCGATTAGAAAGCAAAGTGCCATAAACACGTTAAGAAATGAGTTTGCTACCCTTGTGTAGCAGATTACCTGAATTGTAATCATCTGATTAGAAGGCAATAAAGACTCCTATTTATTGAGCCCACATAATGTCCAAGAACCATAAGCACTTTGCAACTCTTTCTGAGAGTCTTATATATATTATTATTTCCACTACTTCTCTAGAAGAAGAAACTAAAATGGATATTTAAAGCAAACATCTAAAGTCAAATAGATTAGAGATAATTGAGGTGGAGTTTTGGTATACAGACTTCTGACTTGAAAGCCCATGCTCTTTCCCCCATGGTTTCCTAGTTCTGATGTGTATTTTCGCTCATGATTTTCCAACTGTGGCAAGGAAAGATTGCTTTAAGGTACAATTGTTCATCCTGGAAGAAACCCAAATGAGTCATTTGGATTTTTGTATTAGAGTGTGTCTGCTGTAAAGTAGTTGCCAATACCAAATTAGCTTAACAACTATAACCACAGTTGAATATGTCTGCCAAAATTATAGTCATTGTATCTTTTTCTAAATTTGATGATTCTATTAAAAAAAACCTATGTCCTACCTTTAAGCCATTTGGATCTAGACAATTCTTGGGGTTTTATTTCATTTCAGCTTTTTCAAAGGGACCCAGGTTACTAGTTGTCCTCTGGGACCTGAGCACATATGAAATGCAAGAAAATGCAATTGAATACAAGGCTTGAACCCTCACTGGGTTTAGAGGAGCTAGGTGACCACAATTGTGAAGTACCATAGAGTAGAAAATTGTAGGAAAACAGAAACAGGTAGAAAGCATTGTGGTATTGTGAGGAAAGAGTGGCTAATCAGAGGAGGGGGTTATGGAAATGTCTTCTGTGAGGAGATGAAGGATAAGGAGTTTGCCAGACAAAGAAGGGTAGAGAAGAGCCATTGGAGACAAAGGAATCACTCTGAATGGCACGTGTCTCTATTAGTGTGGAAGGTGGTTTTTCAATATGAACAGTTTGCCAGAGCTGGGTAGAGATTGTCTAGGATAAGTAAGGTTCAAGCAAAGTATGCTATAGCATTTTGAAGAATCAGCTGTGATGCTATTAAATATGAATACACAGGCCCATTGGCTTTCAAAATGGGGGACATAGACAAGTGGTAGTTATGTGGTGCTCCCAACACATTTAAAAGTTCAGTCGTTGCATATTTGAATGTATCAGATAAAATCTGGATAGTTCATCAAACCCAAGGTTGCATAGGACTTGATTTAATAAAAGTAGAAACTACATTAGTCTTAAAGTGATCTAAGGACAAATATTAAGTAAGAGTATGACTAGGTTAAACATCACCAAGTTATAACCTTATGCAATTAGATGTAAGGAATCCAGTAGGCAATAGAAAATAACTCTACATTTTCAGGAAGGGTGCATCACCAGCACATTTTCACATTTTTAAGGTGACAGGGGAAAGGACACAATGAAGGGAGGCTTCATCAGTGTACAAGGAGGGTGTTTTCCTTCAGAGAGATAAGTAGTGATGTGAAAGAGGAGGAAACAGACTTGAGAGATATTTATTAGTTAGAATTAGGAGGAATTGGTACATGTAAGTATTATTCTATTAGTGCTACTACTCGCTTGGTCTTTATCTTTTATGATGGGTATAATATCACCAGAGTATGTTATTTCATTTATTAAGGTAACAGCCGGGGGACGGTTACTGTTGAGGATAGTGGACTTGGATTATGCAAAAGCACACCTTTTACCTCACTGAGTGTTACTGAGGCCCTTCAATATTCAATTGAAATATGACCATCTCTGGGAAGCCTTTCCAATAAACAATCCACATATGCATGAATGCACACACAAGGCAAGGTTCTCCCTTCTGTAGGGCCGATACTACCTCTGTTCTAGAGCAGCTCATACTGTAGTATGAGCTGTGGATTTTTCTCTTCATTCTGKGGATGTTTCTTTCTCGGTGGGGTTGTAAGCTCCTGAGGGCAGGGACTACATCTTGTTTGTCTCTATACACTTAGAAAGAGCAACTGGGACAGAGACATCTAAGAAGTGGTTATTGTATGGTAAAATGTAACATCCCCATGCATCCAAATGTGGACCTTAGTAATGCAGGAAAAGTATGAAAAAATGTAAACTGACAGATATGGCAGTCTCCTGCATTTGTTACTTTCACTGAACCTAACAGTTGAAACTCTCATACTTTCATTTTTTAGAATTTTAGACATTTTTGTTCTCTTTTCCAGGCCATACAACTCCCAGTAGAGCGCAATATATTTCACTTAAAGGTGTACTTAACTTATACGTGGCATATAAGTCTGGAAGATTGGTAGACTACTAAATATATGCAATTAGGGGTTTGCCACAAATAATACAATTACATATGACTTGTACTTTTTATCTCTTGTATTATATTTATTATCCTAATTTTACAGAGAAATATTTATTATTTTTAAATAATTTTGTAATACTGGATTTCTGCTACCTCCAGACCAACTTTTTCCCCATCTGTTTTACACATAAAAGATGTTTTATAAATCACAAATCTGATGCTATTCAGCCTCCACATAAATAGTTGAAAGGCTCTGCACTATCCTTAGGATAATATCCAAAGGTTTTTAGGCTGGCTGATGAAAGCTTTGCAAATCACCTCCACTAGCATCAATTTTACTTCATATAACTTATTTTTTTCTTGGAATTGTAGGCTACTGGCAGGCAGATGTGAAATGTTTGTAGTTGACCAAATGTTGATGTGGATTATATAGGCTAACTCTTCTTTTAACACACAAACTACTGGTATTTTATCCTCAGAACAGCATATTAAATACATTCAGTAGTTACTACTATTTTAAGCTGACTGGCAGAGGCAGAATTATGTGAGTTTGAGGCCAGCCTAATCTATATAGTAAGTCTCAGGCAAGGTGCAGCTACATAGCAAAACCCTGTCTCAAAAAAAAATATTGTTACTATTTTACAGATGAAGATTAATTTAAATAAATGATAGAAGCAAAGTTATCATAATAAGGAACCATGTTAAGAACCATGCAGTGACTTAGTGTTTTACATTTTCCTGAAATCACCTGTGGGTCTTTGTCACTCTACCTTGACTTCTTACATTCCATCGGGCAAGTTATATGTGATCATAGCATAGCAAGAACAGTCCAAAACTGACGTGGTTTTAGCAAGTAGTGCTTTGCGTTGTGTTCATGTATAGAAACCTTTACTAACTCACACAACACTTCAGGCAAGGAAAGTGGACTAGCTCCAATTCCTCTGTTTCTTTCTTCTTTGGAAGTCAGTGTCTTGGAAGTCAGGGTTGCTGATTGAAAGCTAGAGAAAATCAGGATAAAATTGAGTATACAAGGAAGAGTATGTGTCATGGAGCCAATGTCATTGGTTAATTTACTTTTAAATATCATGTAAATGCATTTTCAGTGATGTATCCCCAGGGAAGACATTGACTGAATTCTGTAGTCACTCCTATTTATAGAATATAGCCCATGCATTCACTATATTCTTGTGTTAAGTGATCTAAGACATATGTATGGGGATTACTGTAATGACATACAATTTCATGTATGTTCGGTATCAAATATTTCTCTACGAAAGTATATTGATTGTCATATAATCACTTAGTATCCTGCAGCATGATCTCTCCTTCATTTTCATACAAAATAATAATCATTGTGCAAAATGGATGATCTTTAGAGGACAGAAGTTATGAGCATAAATCATCTGGGGATGAAATAATATTACTTTGCATAGACTATGATATCCCTTTTAAGACCATTAGTTTTGCAATTAATATGCCTATATACTAATAAAAAAGAATCTGTAATCCTCCAGTTCAGCATCAAAATTACAGTTAAGGTTTCAAATTATTCAGTGAATTATTGCAGGCTTATTATGTAGAATTACTGTTCTAGGCTCTACACCAGATACTCATAATTACTCATTTTGATGACTTTGGAGTTTTGTTTGTGTGTGTGAGTGGGGAGAGAGAGAGAGAGAGAGAGAGAGAGAGAGAGAGAGAGAGAGAGAGAGAGGTTAGTGTATGAACTTCAAGAGCTACTGAAAGAAAGAGAACATTTAATAAGCAAGTCCCATCCTATAAGGATAAATTCGTCTAGCTGAAAATTGGGCTGTGTGCCAGAAGGCATTTAGTTTTCTTCCCCCTTTCTCCCTCTGTGGAATAACTAGGCAGAAGTAAGCTACCAGACAGCTGCCAAGCAAACGATATACTTGTCTGTTTGTAAACAGTATTGCCTAAGAAAGGCTGGGTTTCTGTGGCTCCAGACCAGTACAAGCTTGCTGGTGCTGTGAGAATTATGATTGTGTCAGCTTTTCCAGGGTTTCTGTCTCTGCTGCAGAGATTTGGCAGATACCTCAGACAAATTTTATGTCTCTTAAATCTTCCTCAAGCGGAGGCTTGGTCCTTAGATTTATATGTACAAAAAAAAAGTGAAGTGCTTACCTGTTTGACATTTTTGAAGATCAAAACAGACTCAGTTGTTTTTCTTTTTGAAGTTCAGCAAACCACTTTAGTTTAGTCTAAAGAAAAGGATAATTGCTTTGTACCGACTTTAAGAAACAGCCCCAATGTTGACTTTTCAGAGTCAGCTGATCATATACCCAAAGATGTATAGGCTTCTGCTTATTTCTTTTCCTGTTTCTTGCTTACAAAGCTTGATGTTGAGCTGGTCTTAATTTTCCTTCTTTAAACTTTACTGATAACATATAAAACATTGTAAAATGGAGACACAGTGAAGTGCTCTGGTGATGTCTGATGAACAAAGATTTTTTTTAAAGCTCTGCTTACTTCCTCCTTGTGATGTTTTGTTTACTGGTCTCTTAAAAAGAGTGTTCTTGGCATCATAACAATAGGTGAGAATAAAAATTGGAGAGCATTCAATGACTATCCATTAATAGGGCTGGTGGAAAGGCATCTGTAGGCAGAGCACAAAAGAAGGTGTGCTGTAATTCAGAAGAAGTGAAGCATTATATGGAGAATATTATATAAACAGTATTGCTTCTGTGATGTACTGTGAAAAACAAAGATGGAGAACCCCCTTTTAAGGCCCCTTCTCATCTGTTCCAGCTGCTCTTTTTAGCAACAACAACTGCCAGGAAGAATTTCCTGGGATAGAAACTATTCCACAGGAAGACCTCATGATATGGCTGCCTATTGTTTCTCCGGCAGTTGTGTCCTCAGACACACTTCACTAAAATTATAGTGGCCACATAGTATTCTAATGCTCACCTTTCTGGGGATGCTGGGGGCAGTGGAGTGAGTGTGTCTTGGAAGCAGAAAAGGGAACTATTTGGGGATATCAGGCAGGGGACTGACCAGAAATGAGGGAAGAAGATAGCTAAGGAGCAAAGAAGAACAAAGTGTCATCTTATATATGTATAAAAATGCTACAGTAATAGCTGCTTCTTTCTCTGCAAACCAAAAATTTATTTTTTTTAAAAGATTCTGAATTTGAAATCAAGGAACTTGTAATATTCAAAGTCATTCATTTGATAAACATTTGATCACTTACAAAGGTCTGGACCTCATGCTAAGCACTGGAAATATAATATGGAATTACATATAATCTTAATGAGCTTGCAGTCTAGCAGGGGAGCTAGAACTTAAAGAAATAATTATATTCAATATATATAGGGTACTCAAAAAGAGAGGTATACACGAGACCTCCTAGGAACACAGTGAACGGAATTACTGCTGGGTACGGGCAATCGTTGATCAAAGCTTTGATTTGCTGCATTGTAAGGAATGAATGGGAGTTGCCTATATTCAGGGTAGATAAAGAAATGGCTAGCAGAGGATCTTAGCAGGACGACCAACACATGAAAAGACATTTGGATCAACATGAAGAGTTGCAGTAAAGGTATGATGCAGTATGTATTCTACGAGGAATATGACAGAGGGATCCAGGATAGGAATTTGGAAAGGTATCCCGTAGCAAGTTAATAAAATTACTACTAAATGTGGTCATTGTCTCATAGGCAGAGTAGAGGCAGCTCAGAGTTGTAAGTAGGGGAGTAACAGGGAATAGAGGCTAGGAAAAAGACAGAGACAAAGTCCACTGTAATTTAGCAACTTTAAAGAGGTGTTCTCACAATTACTTACCACTGTCCAGCAGTGGTACCTCCACTAACCTTTCTTTCAGTATACAGAGAGTAATATTGTTGCCTTATATATACACAGAACATACATTCCTGTACCTCTTCATTTGTCACTTAGTTGAATATTCAGGTTTTCCACTTCGAGTCAGTGATCCTTGCAGCAATTGGGGTTTGATTATTACAAAGGAAATCAGTTTCAGAGCCCCACAGGTTCATTTCAAAAACATTATGTGAGTCTTATTTATTGCTTGCTGAGTCAGCAAGACTGAGGCACGTTGAAAGCACAAGGAAGGACAGGGACAT
Organism: Apodemus speciosus; assembly: GCA_002335545.1. NCBI lineage: Eukaryota > Metazoa > Chordata > Mammalia > Rodentia > Muridae > Apodemus > Apodemus speciosus. Next base: position 343,040 of record BDUI01000202.1, read on the forward strand.
AGGCTGAATATATGCAAGGAAGAGGCTGCTTGAAAAGTGACCAGTGTCCACAATGCTGGAAACGTCTCTGGGCCATGTTCTGATGGGAAATAGAAGGAATAGAAGAATGTAGATAGAAGCCAAGTGCATGTTGAAGGTACATTTGCCTAAACAAATTGTACTATCTAGCTAATCAGTTTTAGTTAATTTTCTTTCCTTGACTCAGAAGCCAGAAATAGCTTCCTGTTGTCCTTAGGAGGAAGGCCAGATTTTTCAGCCTGGCATTCACTGCAGTTTGGCTCCAGCCTGTTTCCAATCTTTATACTTCTCTCTTCACAGAACTCTGCTCCAGCCAGTGACCCTTTCAGACTCCACTTTGGCATTCCTTCATCTATATTGTTAGCCTGCACCAGGCAAGGACTAATGTTTAAAACAGTGTCTTCTATAGTGTCTTGGTGCATCCAGTCTTTCTATTGGTTGATGATTGCTGTTCTCCTACCCTTCTGACATTCTTTTTAATATCTACCACTATAGGCCTCACTGAAAATAGTAACTGTAAAGGCAAGTGGCATATTTCTGTGATTTGAGCATTTGGGAGCTTGAGGCATGATCATGACTGTGACTTTGAGGCCATCCTGGGTTACATAGTGAGTTTGGTGGCCAACGTGAGATACGTAATAAGGTACTGTCTCAAAAAGAATAAAAAAGCAGATCAACCAACCAACCAATAAATACATGAATAAATTTTTAAAATGACAACTGAGATACCAAATGAAATGGATCACTGCTCAACAAACTACCATGTAACTTTGTAGTATGCATGTATATGTATATGTGTATTTGTGCGTGTGTCATACATGAGTATTTACACTGGTGAGCATGTAGAGGCCAGAGGAGGGTGCCAGGTGTTTTCTTGTATCACACTCCGCCTTATTACTTTGAGGCAGTCTCTCTCCCTTAACTTGAAATTCACATTTTTCAGATAGTCCTGCAGGTAGAAAGCTCCAATGACCCTCCTAATTTTTCCCACTCCCAAAGCTATGGCCCCTGACAATAGCCATCTCTCTAGTCTTTTAAGCACTTTTAAGTATGGAAAAAATTGGTTGTATAAGTCTTACATACTATTCATTCAGAATCACCAATTTTGTGTACCCTGACGTTTGGCTACTGTGCGGGTTCTTCCTTCCTCCACCCATCTTCACTCCTCGTCTACCTTTTCAACCCTCTAACACTAAATAAAAGAGAAAAAAGGTTAGAGGGGAAAGGGTGCGGACATTATTGTTAGACTACTTCCTGCTGATTAGGGGCAAGTTTGATCTTTGCCATCAGGACATCTAATTTCCTCTTGTTTTGTTATTGCACACGACGGACTACTTTATAATCACAACTAAGCAACAACCCCCTACTCCTGAGCAATTTATGTACCCTCTGAAAAGTCCCCAGAATTCCAGATGTCCCCAAATCATAGGAACTTTCTACGGATGGCAAAATCACACTCCTGCTAGAACACAAGGCAAATCATCATTAGCTGCTGTGGGCAATATGGAGTAGACCCTACCCCACATCTGGGATTAAAACTAAAACCTAGTCTTAGGATATTTTTGTGTTTTTCTAAGAAACAAAATTTCTCACTTCAATTTTGCCCTAATTGCCTTATGCTTTTACAATATATGACTATTTTTTCTGGAAACTTGAAGTTTAATAAGGTATACTTTTTATCCTTAAGCTCTAATTATGAAAAATACCAAATATAAAAGTTGAAAAAATTATATTGTGAGCACTCTGATACAAATTAATTATGTTATTGTACTTGATTTCTGAATTTATTTTCTCTCTGTTCTCTCTCTCTCTTTCTCTCTCTCTTTCTCTCTCTCTCTCTCTCTCTCTGTGTGTGTGTGTGTGTGTGTGTATGTCTGTGTGTGTGTGTATACCATTAAATATGTGTGCAGGTCAGAAGACAACGTGTGGAAATCAGACTTAGGTCATCAGATTTGGTGGCAAGTGCCTTTGCCTGCTAAGCCATCTTGCCACTCCCTGCATTTCTTTTTGCCTGCATTGCCACCTATCTATCCTCTTATGTCTTTCAAACTAAGTTTTGTCATTAGTGTACTTTCTCTAAATACTTCAGTGTTCATATCATTAGCCACATAAAGAAATGTTTTTGTGCTCTGAAATCAATCAAACCCTCCAATTATACCTGCATTTGCTATATGCTGCCAAAACTCTAATCAGCTTGGATGTTGTACGTTTGTTTTTCAATGGAACATGTATTTCTTTGACTAATTTTGAGAAGTCCTCCTGTTTCATCTAGTGTAGTGCCAGGCACATAGTCAATAATACCACTTGGTGCTGTTGAACAGAGACAGAGTGAGGTCATGGGAAGAAATACTGAAAGTCAGAATACACAGAGGAAGGGAGGGGAAAGGAGTGAATTAGAGGGTCACAGATGAATGGGAGGTAGTCAGTCAGGACTTGAAGTGCTCTGGCTAAAAGGATGCCAAAGTTCACTAAGTACTCCCAGAAATACCTCTGTTTTCTTAGCTCTCTCTTTAGAGGCAGTGGTTCCAGGAATACTAGACAAAATTGTTGCTTGGTATAGAACATGGTAAGTCTCCTTGTTGTTAAATACCACCAATTAATACTTTGCTATCCTTTATTATCCGATACAACTTGATTTTGGAGGCTGTGGGTGGGTATCTGTGCTGTGGCTTTAGGACATGTGAGCTCTGTAACCCTAGTTTTCCTTTCTCCTTACTACATTTCCTCTTTTGCTGTGTCACCTAAGTTACAAAGAGAGCTCTAATCTGCTTTGATTGAGTAGTAATTTGTGCCAAGTAATGTGCTAGCTGCTATTACAACAATGAGACTTTACAAAAATCTGACAACACACTTCTTGCTCCTTTTGCCAGACCCCCTCCCCAAAACAAAACAAAACAAAACAAAGCACCAAGATGTAGCACAGTCAGGTCCTCCACAAGCCAGAATTCAAGAAGCTCAAGTCTGTTTACCTGGGGAACCAATAGTCCCATGCATTATATTACATCATCTGATGACATTTTAAAACAACAACTAACAAATAACAACAGCAAAACAAGGGACCAGAGAGATGACTTAATGGGTAAAGGTACTTTCTGTCCTGGGACCCACTCCCTTTGATCCTCACATGTGCTGTAATATTTGTGTTCATATGTGAGCACACAGGTGCACATGCCACACACAGAGACAATAAACAAAGGTTAAAAAAAGACAAATAGAAATACAAGGAACTCTACCCTTACTTGGTGGCTAAGCATGTCATTTATTCATTAAGCATTTTCAGGTGTATAAGTGATATTAGCAAGTATGCCCTAATCAGTAATATGTTGGTATAGTAAGGATTCTGGTTGCTTGAGTTCTAATCTCAATCTTTTCATGGTAGTTGGTTGACAAAGTAGTCATTTAATGTGAAGTTGGCCAGATTTCTTGCTTAGAAAATGTATATCATACTTAAACAACACTGTATTGTGGGGACTGGCTGATGCAATTCTGTAATATAATATGCCATGTCTAACATACAGTAGATAAGCACCGTATTTTACGTTACTCGCCTCCTTTCATATTGTTGTGGGGACCAGAATGTTTAACTATAACTTTCCCTTGAGAATGACAAAGTTGTAAGTGTAACTTTTATTGGCCAGATGTAATTGTTGTCTCAGAGACTTACTGCTGAATTAACTCACCCTTTCTAGTTCTTTCTGAACTCTGGCTGTCTGGTTTAACTCAGCAGTTTTGGCTCAAACTTCTGACTAATACAAGCTTCTCTCCTTCTCACTGGCTTCTCTCTCCTTCTCACTGAATTTCTCTATGTGGTCTCAAAGTAACTCTGGCAATTTGTTCTACTCTTCTGGCTCCTTCTGATTCTCTGGTTTTAACTGCCTCTTCTGAACTGCACTGTACGAACTGCACAAACTGAACTCCACTGCATTGTTTGAACTTAACTGAACATCATTCAATGAACTGCCCTCCCATTTCCTGTCCTCATGAGACATCTCTGACTCATTATGTCAAATATTTCTCTGATTCCTCTTTTTTGTCTGCCCCTGTCTAATCGAGAAGATATCATTTCAAACATGGCTGCTTTCTTTCACAAACTAACCTTACCTTCATTGTTTGGGATTAAAGGTGTGTACTAATGGAGTGTCTGTATCCCAGCAGATTATACATACTGTAATCCAGAGTGTGACTGAATTCCAGACAGATCACATAGACCTAGAATGCTTTGGGATGTGATCCCTTGCCAGAGTAGCTATGTTGCTGGATTAAAATTCTTCTACAGAAAGTGTCCCTAAAACTTTTTTTTGCAAGCAAATATCTTTTTAAAAAAAGGACTGTTGAAGTGTATTTTTTTTTTGAGTCTGAACAAGACCAGCTACCAACTCTCGTGTAAAGCCTATTTCAAAATAAACTATATAAAAATAAGAGATATCAACTCACATGACAGTTGTGGTCAGGGAAGACACTGAGGGAGTATTGACAAGTTGTATAGCTTGGTGTTCTTGTGCAACTCCTAACAGTGGGAGTGGGGATGTCCCTGACTCTTTTGCCTGCTCTTGGGACCCATTTTTTCCTCCTTGGTTGCCTCCTCCAGCCTTGAGATGAAGGTTTGTGCCTAGCCTCATCGCATCTTGATGTGCCTGTTTGGTTGATATTCCTGAGCAGCTGGTTCTATTCTGGAGGGGAACTGGGAGAAGGTGTGGGTAGGGGAGAGAAGAGGGGGGCTGGAAGGATAGCAGGGAGGGGAAACATTGGTTAGGATGTAATGTATGAGAGAAGGGGGGGCTTGTAATAAATGAGTGTCTGTGCTTCTTGGCTATCAGGGCCAAATTATGATGTCATTTAATATTTTGCTACACTAAATATCACAATTGGCAGCAACTATTAGGTTTGGGATATTGATAGTCTCAGAACAGGCCATTTCAAAGCCAGCAAGGTGAGGCTAAGAGAATGGAAGTGACTTGAACAAGGTCAAATAGGTAAAAAATAATAAAACAGAAAAGTCAGTTCTCCTGATTTTCCTCCTATTTGGGAGCTTTCAAGCAAGTAAGTCTGCTTAAAGTGTACCCTTTATAGAAACTTGAACTGTATGTTCTATGAGGGTTTTCTCAAAGTGTGCTGGATTCTGAAAACATGAATGTTAGCTGTGGTTCAAATTAGTTCATTACTTAACTTTTATTGCACTCTTCAATTTTCATTTTAAGGTTTAGCAAATTAATGTTGTTCCTTCCTGTTGAAGTTCATGGATTGGTTCAAATTCTTGATTCTTTGAAATCTTCCACTGGGACTTTTATTTTTGACAAATACACCTGGAATCCCAGATGGCAAATGACCCTAATTCATGTGGCCAGTCAGGCTGAGTGACTGCTGAGGGATGGCATTCATGCCTGGATTTTAACATTTGAAGTCAGGGTAATGTAAGCATTGCAGTAGTCACTGGCATTTCTTCTGCTTAGGATACTTTGATTTTTCATATTTGCTCTTGTGGGTTGAAGGTGTTGCACCCTCCCCCCATGCAAACACACATCATTGCCATTGTGAATAATCTGTCAGTCATCTTCTATATTAGGGCCCTTAGATAGATTTGGACTGAAGGGACAGTGCTGACAAAAGAAATCATTTTGCTAGTCCTTTTTCTTTTACTTTGTGTGGCCCTTGTGAGGAACTTGAGAGATTTGAATTTCAAACTTGAATATGTATAAGTTCTTTATAATGCCCAAAGGTGGAACACCCTGATTCTGAAATACAGCCATTATTCCATTCTTGCCATGCCCAATTTAAACCTTCAGAAACTCCCTTTTTCTGGAATCCATAGTTTGGCTGATACCTTTCTTTACAACTAACCATACCAGAGGTGAGGTTGTGATGGAGGGCTATAGCTAGGAGGCATCTGGGGATCTGTAGATCTTTGGCTCTCTATATGCCAGAGGAACTAAACTGTGTTGTTAGGTCCTCCAGTTTTGCAAGCTCTTGTTTATCCATATAAGCAACTGGAAGGCTAGGTTGCAGCATTGGTTATTAAAAAATTATCAATCACAGTGATTCCAAAGGGAAGCAGAAGAGACTTACCATGACCCAGCAAGTGTGTGATTAGAAAGAAAAGTCACTTATTCTCTCTTCTCCTTTCTCCCCCTGCTGGCCTGTTTCCTCTCTCATCTCTCTAGCCTCTCCTTCCTTTTCCCTTTAAATGGCTCTTTTGGGTCTTAGCTACTAGTCAGGTAACCCTTTGTGGTTCATATTATCTACTTTCTCCATTGATTTAAAATAGATTTCAGATAAATATTTTACTGGCATTTTTAGCAATGCCAATGCTATTTGAGAGAACAATTAGAAAGTTTTATTTCTTATTGCAAGGACTGGCCTAAACACTTGTTTGAAGTCACAGATGGCACTGGAGGGGGCCAAGATGAGCTGACATCTGATATTTCTGCTTTTCTTTTTGGCTGTTTTACATTTGTCTCATGTGGACAGACACACACTTGGGTAACTACCATACAGATGGAAATCAGGACATGTGGGATTTGGCTGAACCGGAGGTCCCCAAACATTGCCTGGATCATTTAGTACCCCAGGTGTGGCCACCCCAGGACTTCTTGTGCTAAAATTGCGTCCCAGTATAAGCCAGCTGGTCACTGTATATATAGTATCAAGGCACCTTGGAGCCTTAGAAAGCATGACTTTTGATTTTTTTCCTTGCGTATTTAGACTTAATCAACTCAAATCTTTCCCCCACATACTGGGCATAGAAGATGAGCTAGGTAAATAGAAAGATTTAACAAAAGGAATGTTTATTTTTTAATAGCATTCTAGATGGGACATAAAGTCAGATCCTATGAAGGAAAATGAACTTTCTGGAAAGGAAAGAGAATTAGGGCTCCCCAATTTCTTTGATAAATTTCTGATGTACTATGGATTACGTTTTAAAATATTTCTTTCGACAAAATTCTTTTCTGGAGACTTCTGAGAACAAACAATGATTCTAATTTCAAAATTTAAAGAGTTGAACTGTGCTTTAAAAAAATTATATTGGTCTTTTCTGTCTATTTACCTTATGAGAGAGAGGTGCTTCACTTGAGCATTTAAGCAGGAGTTGGATCCTAGTGCACTAATGATAGCCTTATTCAGGTGCCTGTCCCTTTCCACTTTATAGAAGAGCTGTAACCATTATCTCATGAGCTTCTTAGGATCCGCAGAGCAGTCGGGCTCCATACCTTCATCTCGCAACTTCTAATAAGGAAGCTTAGGCTCAGGGCAGTTTTGTTTCTTGTCTGTATAACAAAGCTCTAGAAATGGAATCCCCACTTTCCCTGAAACCCGCCCCTAGATGTTCCTTCAAGTATGTCATTTTCTCCATAAGAAAGTCCTTCCTTGTTGTTTCTATTCATAGATCATTAAAAAAAAATCAGTCTAAAGAAGTGTGCTTCACTTTAGCAGATGAACAAAACCAAACCACTTTCAGATAAAGTGGTTTCTTAAGGTCACTTATCAAATGAGTCCTGAAATAGCCTTGGTTTTTTTTACTTTGTTTTAAATTAATTATTGTGAGAGAGATTTTTTTAGTGTTAAATAGATGCACAAAAGTTGTATGATTATAGGTGTGGAGGCTGCACTAGGAGGATGGGAGTAGGGATGAAAAGTTGACTTAAAATAATTAGCTTCTTGTGTTTTTGTTAAGAGATGCTATGTTCAGTAAAATTTAATTTTTTATACTTCCTGTGCACTCAACTTTTAAAATATAATTCTTTAGGGGAAAGGAGCAAATATTTACTCAGAATGTTGATCTGTCAGGGACAAGGGTAGCCAGAGGAAAGAGAAATTATAAGGGTGACTGTCTATACCCTGAAGTGTGGGTAAGTGTTATTTTGTCTGGAGCTGCGAGCTAAGATTTCTTTTAAGGCATGCAAATGGTAAAGTTGTGATTTGTCGACTGCACGCTGTTTCTTTAGGCACTGATGTATGAAATCCTGAACGAATTCTCCAATGAACATACTGCTAATTGCTTCTCCACCTGCTCTCCAACCTCCCCCCACCCCACCCCCTCCACTCTCAATTCAGCCTCTAAGTGTCCGTCATTGGAGATGGATGGTGACACATGCAGTAATAGCAATTCATAAAAGGCAGTTCCAGCCCTTGTCTTCAAGGCTCCTGGATTTTCCACTGCCTGCTTTTGTGTAAGTGAAGTGGATGGAAGTGCTCCTGGCATCCGAATCCACCTCCCGAGCTCCGTCGCTAGAGCAAGCTAGAGCTCAGTTGCTCGGCTGGAGCTGAGCTTAACAGAAGCATCGGATCTGAGCCGAACTGTGGCAGTGATTTTTCTCTCCGTCAATGGGGGGTGGGTTAGGGATAGTAGTGTGTAGTGGGGGCTTAGGTTGTTTTAGCTTTTCTTTCTGAGGACAGAGGAGGGTCAGGAGAGACTAACTCCCGGCAGGATACAACGTGAAACAGTTCCCTGAAGAGTGTCACAATGTTCCTGGTACAATATACAGGTATAGTATGTTTTATTTTCTCTGAGATTTCCCTGTGGTTTCAAAGTGAATTTCTTTCTTTTATTTCGCTTCCTCTTCTACTGGACTGAAAGACAAATGGGCTTCTAATAAGCTAAACAAAAACGCTGTATAAAACTCGCCTGTCCCTAGCTGTGTGTGTGGTAGATTGTTGTGTGAAATCTGGGGTTTCTGTTAAACTGGTAGTCGCGATCCCTTCGTTGTGCATGCTACTCTGCTGTATTCTTGTATTGAATTTCTCAAGTCTTACGTCTGCAACTGGCAGTATGTGATAATGCGTACAGTGTGCACACAAGACCGTGTTTTGGAAGGAAAAAGCAATTTTCAAACTCTCAGTATGTTGTTTTTCTCTTGAGTTTTTACGCTGCTGTATTTGTTAATTGGCTGTATGGATTTCCATGTATTTAAGAGTGAGGAAACTTCTAATGGGGAGCATTCCAGGGTACATCTTTCACATCAATTTATTTCCCTTTCAGTGTTGAACTCACACTGATGAATTTCATGTTGTTGTTTATTCTCCTGGTAAAAACAAAAAGTGCTGGAAACAGCAAGGTAAAAAATGCATTCCCATGACACAGTACAGTAATGTATCATTGGATCTAAAATGGTCCTTTAAGTTTTTGCTTAAGCTTTCAGAAAAATATTGGTGTATATTAATGAACTCTTGGGCTCTGGTCAGACCCTTACGCATGTTCTTTTAAAGGGTTACTATACTGCTGTTACACGAGAAAAAAAAAAACTTTCTCAGGATTTCTCACTTTTCCACTGAACAGAACACAAGCTTAGCTCCTCTTGCCGTGATTTTTGATAACTTTTGGATATCATTTATTGTCAAGAACTTTCATCTACATTCTTGTTTCATTCTTAAAAGAATGTGCTCCTGTGCTGAAAAGCTAACAGATCATATTCTGTTTTGATGCGTAGTTTGACAGTTGATTTCGCTCCTCATTAATTGGGCAGCATGCAGATGATGTGGCGAGGGGAGTGAGTGACAGTATTTCAAGGTTGTATTGAAGAGCATACAGTGAACCTTAGTCCCTGGACCAACAGCTGCTGAATTGAATTGTCTGCAATTAAAGCAACAGCAGCTCTGTGGAGTCTCCCTGCAGCCCATTTCTTTGAATTTATGGCTTTGGTTTCCTTCCAGGCTATCAGTTGGTTTGTTTCTCTAACTGTTGGAAACTTGTGCTTGCTAGATGTTTTCTCCATATACCAATGTAGGTATGACTCCCAAAGAGCTGTATCTGTACATTTTAATGTGCCAAATTGCTGAAGTTGTATTCCCCTGGTTAAAGCCAGACCCC
>BDUI01000203.1:40904-59296 GCA_002335545.1 Apodemus speciosus
TGGGCTGTGCCTCATGGCTCTACAGCGAGCGCTCTTAACCACTGAGCCACATCGCCAACATCTAACTTTTAAAGTTTTCTTAGAGATGAGGCCTGTGTATGCAACCCTTGCTGTCCTGGAACTGGCTATGTAGACCAGGCTGCCCTCAAACTCACAAATGCGTATTTTATGTTTGTTGTTTTGGTGCTTCTTTTGTTTTTTGCTTTTTCAAGACAGAGTTTATTCTGTATCCTGGAACTCAGAGATCCACCTCTGCCTCCTCAGTGCTGGGATTAAAGGTGTGAGGAACCAAGTCCAGCTACTTCTGAGTTTTTAGAGGGTTGAGAAAGATTTAAAAGACATTATTTCTTGGCATATCTAATTCAAATTCCAATATATAGAAATTATTTTGAAAAAACAAAACAGCTGTGTTCATTGATTTATACACTACCGAGGCTGAACCCCTGCTCTACTGCCAGAGTTGAGCCCTGACAGTGACTGCGTGGCCCACAGCGCCTAGACATTTGCCCTCTGCTGCAACTGGAATCTTCTCAACTTGTGTAGTGTGGGAGACGAGTGAAGGCTGAAGGGAGAGTCTGGAAGTCGTCAGGGGGTGGGTGTCAGCAGGAACGGGAGAAGAGATGAGAGGCCAGGGGAAAGAAGACGTCCATGCAGTCGTGAAGCTTAAAAGAGTGGAGCTCTGTAGGCCAACMCGGCAGAGGAGGGCAGAGGGAAAGGGCTTGGTACAGGAAGCTGTGGAGGGTAAGGAGGGCTCAGACGTGCTGTGGACGTCGGAGGGCGTGGAAAAGCCCGGGTTCTTCATTTGCTTGTTTGTCTTTTTGCAACTTCTGTGTTACCAGACACTGTGCTAGGCTATTTATGTACATTGCATGAAATGTTATGACATGACTGTGAAACAGGTAACATGTTGGTAAGCAACTATCTGAAAAAGTGCGGAGTCTGAAGCTAAGGCTTCATGACACCATTTACGTAGGAGGAGACGTTCAGGCGAGGGAGTCGGTGAAGGAAGAGACGCTTGATTGCAGTATAAGTACACCTGGTGACGGAAGGGCCCTTCTAATGTTAGCGAGAGTAGTCTCGGTGAACTCCGAGACCCGAGAGCCATGTCAGAATATCTCTTTAGTAAATTAGCTTATTTAGAAGCAAAATCCCATGTGTCTCAGGCTGACCTCAGCCCACTCTGTAGGTGAGGGTAACCTTGAACTTGTGAACCCCTTTCCTGCATCTCTCAAGTACTGAGAGTACAAATGAGTATCAGCACACTTGGTTTATGATGCCGGGGATGAAACCCAGAGCCTCATCCATCCCAGACAAGCACCTACCCACTAAGCTGCCCCCCGCCCCAGCCTACATCAGCAGATGCTGGTCATGATCATCAAGCCAGGTGTGGTGGTATGTGCCTGTAATTCCAGCGCTCAGGAAGCTGAGGAAAGAGAATCATTTCCTTTCCTCATTGGAGGCAAGTCTGGGCTACACAGTGAGCTCAGCTCCAGCCTGAGATTCATAGTAAGACTTGCCTTAAAAATAACAAAAACAAATTATCATTAATTAAAAAAATAAGAGTAGAAAGGGAACCCTTTGGGACAAGGAAGGGGTCAGAGTAGGAGGGGCCAAGAGAGGATAATAATGGAGGTCAGATATGCTCAAGATACAATATATACAAATATGAAAAATGTCAGAATGGAACCAAGCATAATAATGCAGACTAACATGGTTATTATGAACAGAATCACCAATAATCATTTACGTTATAATTTTTTAATTAACCAGATTAAATTTTATGGAATGTAGTTATGATGTAAATTTTAGGTATTAATATATAAGTCCTTAATGCTAATCATTAAGAATCATAAATTTTCAAATTTAGGTTCATCGTTTGGAAACAAAAGGTCTTATGCTACATACGGAGTTGCATCCAATTTTCCTGTTGGTACAAGCTCATCTTCTGCACAAGATACCACTTACCCACATACATTTAGAACTCCGTTGTCTGCTGGAAATCCCCAGAGATCAGGCCATAAAAGTTGGTCACCACAAGTAGGATATTCAGGTAAAACTGGTGAAAGACTAACCCTGATGATCTTTTGAAATGTTTTAGAGTTTCGTAAATTATAAATTGAGTGGTTAACTCATTTGAGGTTCTTCTGTCACTGATAGAGAGGACTGAAAGGTGCATATATCACTGACGCCTGTGCACCTCAGGGCAGGCTAGCCTGACTATGTGCTTTCTGCATGTGACATTGACCCCTGTGCACCTCAGGGCAGGCTAGCCTGGCAATGAGTTTTCCATCCTTGTTTGTTAATAAATTCAACCTTGTGTTATTTGAGCCAATCTGACCCAAAGGGACAAATCTCTCTCATGTGATACTTAAGTGAAAAATGTGACCCTAATAGTACTCTTCGAGGGTTTTTCTAATACTGAATTTTAAACTAAATGTACTCAGTTTTGTTGGGGGATCAGTGAGTGCCTATTTTGTGTGCACCAATTTCCTAAGACATATAAGATTATTATGTCTTAGCTACATGATGTGTAAATGTTGCCTGACTTTTTCTTGAAGGTAAGAATATCTGTTCACCCCAGATACTAAAAAACGAACCAAAGAAACGACCCCACCCAAGTCTAGCTTGGGAACCCCTGAGATTTGGGGCAGGATCATGGGTAACTCAGAGCAGAGCAGCTGCCCCTCCAAACAACCCTCCCAGCCATGTGGTGAGAGCTGTGTTTCTGAATCCCCTGCCCCACCTGCAGACAGCTGCACCTCACCCCTCTTCCTCCTGAAGAGGGAATTGCTCCTGCTTATGGAGTCTCCAGAAGAGAATGCTTCATTCCGAGGAAGCACCTACATAACACGTGCATTCATTTGCAGATGCTGTTTTTGTTGTTTTTATGATCTCTGAGACAGGGCCTTTCTGTGTAGGCTTGGCTGTCCTGGCATTCATTCCACAGATGAGGCTGGACTTGAACTCAATGATCCTCCTGCCTCTGCTTCCTGAGTACTGAGTCAAAGGTCTGAACCCTTATCATGCCCATCCTATTTCTTTTAAAAGTACGGCGTGATATATAATGGCATCTCGGGAGATATACTGCATATATGATAGCAGCACCATCACTGTTATAATGGAGGCGAATATTCTTGCCTAGTGTTGTTATTATATGTTTTAAGAATATTTACATGTGTTTACATAGCAAACACCCAATCACCATCTCAGTAGTGTTACCTGCTGGGGGTCAACTCTTTCATTCACATTCAGCCACAAGAGTCTTAGGATCTTTATGGTTATTGTACTTTTAGAAATTACACTATAAATATATATGTATGTGTATATTTATACATAGTGTTTTATATATAGTGTTTTATATACATACACATACACACATACACACATACACACATACATACATACATACATACATATTTGTTTTGTGTTCATTTATTCCATTCGTTTTTCTGGGGCTCCTACAACAAATACTACAAACATTTACTTTCTTATCTGAGGCCCCTCTGCTTGTCTCAGTCTTAGCCATTTTTTCTAGTCTCTTCCTACAGTCTCTGTGTGTCCTAAACTTCTCACATTTGTATGCCAGGTGTAATGGACTGAGGGCACTCAAATGGCCCCATTAATACTACCTACCGCTGTAAAGGGCAGGTGTGGTTTTCAGATCCAGATAAATGAGATCATGTTCTTAGTTGCTGGGGATTAGAACTTCAGCATAAGAGTGCTGAGGAYGGCYGGGTGTGGTGGCGCACGCCTTTAATCCCAGCACTTGGGAGGCAGAGGCAGGTGGATTTCTGAGTTCGAGACCAGCTTGGTTTACAGAGTGAGTTCTAGGACAGCCAGGGCTATCTATACAGAGAAACCCTGTCTGGGAATGGGCGGAGGGAAGGAGACTTATGGGACATATGGTGAGGGGGGAACTGGGAAAGGGGAAAGCCTTCGGAATGTAAACAAAGAATATAGAACCCCCCCCCCAAAAAAAAAGAGTGCTGAGGATGCAGAGAAGCCGTAGAGCCCCGTACCACACTCACCGTTTCTGGTGGTCTTGCTTCTGCATTGCTATCAGATCACGGGTGTGTATGTGGCCATCACCATGAGGGCTGTTGGCATCTCTCCAGCCACCATTTCCAGAACTTCACACACCACCTCACTTCCCCTCTGCATCTCTGCCATCCTAAGCATTTGTATGTACACTTGAAGTTTTATAATGCTAGACATTCATTTTTATTCATTTATTTTTTCAGTCATTCATATTCTTACTACTGCTGAGTATTAAACCCAAGTTCTTACACACGATAGGCACTCTCTACCACTGAGCTAAACTCTCAGTCTTCTTGGAAATAAATTGAATAAAGAGAAGTATACATTTGATAGAGTTTTGTAACAGTTAAATGAGTGTCAGTAAATAAGATGTCCTTGGCACATGATAAGCGTTGAGTGAATGTTGGTGCCCATATCTGTGCACTGACAGTTGCACAGTGCATTTATTTGCTGTTTGTAGACAGCTCTTGAGTTAGACATTATACTTCTCACTTTAGAGTTACTTATTATGATATCATTTTAGCACTTATCTAGTAAGGTGAGCAATATATATATATACATATATACATACATACATACATACATACATACATATATATTTAACACCCAGCTCAAAATTCCCTTGACTTTATTTTAATAAAATTCAAAATAAAAGTTGGGTGATGATGGCACATGCCTTTGGTTCTAGCACTTGGGAGGCAGAGGCTCGTGGATCTCTGAGTCTGAGGCCAACCTGGTCTGCAGAGCAAATTCCAGGACAGCCAGGGCTACGCAGACAAACCCTATGTCAAAAAACAAAACAAAACAAGACAACCCAACAACAAACAAACAAACAAATTTCAAAATAAAACACTATACCTTTATAATCTATGTGTAAAATTAAGGCTTGGCATGGGACCTCAGCCCAGGAATTAGAAATCTGTAGCAGATATATGGACAGCCACCTGTGCGTTTGCTAAGACCCCATCCCTGGCAGACAGCAGTTGCTAGTGTGTGCCTGTAATCGCAGAGCTTCGTGGGTCAGAGAGGCAGGAAGAGTGCCACGTGCCGGAGGCCAGTTTGATCTCCTCAGCAAGTTCTGGGGAGCCAGACATACACATCCTGTCTCAAAGTTAAGGCAAACGGAAAAGCCTTAATGTGAAGTTAAGCTTTGACCCAGCACTGAGCTGTAAACGTTTTATTTGTTTTGGAAAATGAAGTTTTTATTTTTACAAATAGAGGTTCCCTTTGGATGTTATTAACTAGACAAGACACTTACCTTATAAGAACTGCACGAGGCCAAGGCAGCAAGATGAAACCACTCCTGAAGACAGCACTAATGGGACTCAGGAAACAAAGGAGAGGATGTGACTCTGGAAGGAGACATGGCGTGGGAGTGGGTGTTCATGGAGTGAGACAAGGGCGTGGCACGTGCGTCAGAGCCGGATACGTTCTGTGCATGTATGGATGACATCATTAAAGAATAAACAAAAGACATAAAAGCCACTAGACTTATGACTTTGAGGTCTTCCATGAAGGAGCTATAGGCAACCATTAACGTTCATGTGTGTTCTTCATGCTGACTGTCTCCAGCCACATCCTCTGCGGTGTCTGCTCATGCCCCGTCAGTCATTGTAGCAGTGGTGGAAGGAAGAGGGCTGGCCAGAGGCGAGATAGGCATGGCAAGCGTCGACCTAAAAAGCCCACAGATTATGTTGTCGCAGTTTGCAGACAATACAACATATGCAAAAGTAAGCTTTTTGTTTACAACTTGTAAATCTGAAATAATTCTAGACCCACACAAAGACAGAAACAAAAAAATTCATTAATCTTGTATTGGGAATACATATTTGAAAAACTGAGATTAATTTTGAGTTTAACCTCTAGAAACCAATGAGTAAAACATGACCTATCTTTCTGGTATTTTGAATTTGTACCTAGGTACAGATGTTTAATATATTATCATTTAAAATGTATTTTGACTGAAACATTAAATTCAGACTGTTGGGCTTTATCTGTGCACTTTAACAGCTTACTTTTTAGAATATAAAATTACTTTGGAAACTGCTTACATTTAGAAAATGATTATTTTAACAATTTCAGGTGATCACTAAACTCCAAGTTTTATCACCTTTGGAAATAATAATGTCAAATACTGCTTGTATTGTGGGAAATTCAACCAAGTTGTTTACTCTGATCACAGAAAATTTTAAGGTAAGAGATTTTGATTCTGGTAACATTCAAAATGTAATTATTTATTTAGAATGCATGTCATAATATTACAAAAAGAAATTGTTTGACTAAGGTCCTAAGGTAGTCAATTAATGCAAACTGTAGTCTAAAATATTATTAAAAGATCATAAAAATGAGGCAGGGTACTCTTGATTTGTCACCAGTGTTTTACTTTAAAGCACAAAAGAAAACTGTATTGGGTAGCTAAGAGGGGTTCTAGTTTTATTTTTTCTGCTGTGATACAACACTCTGACCAAAAAACAACTTAGGGGAAGAAAGGGTTTATTTAACAATTGCAAGGTACAGTCCATGTATGGTGGCACACATCTTTAATCCCAGGGTAGTAGAGGTAGGCGGATGTCTGACCTCTAGGCCACCCTGGTCTACACTGTGAGCTCTGTGACAGCCGGGCTATGTGGGGACAGTCCATTATTGCAGGGATATGAAGGCAGGAGTTTAAACAGGGAGTCACATGACGTTTACAGAAGAGCGGAGGGGAGTGCAGGCAGGCTGCCTGCTTGCTTGTTTTCCTCCGGCTTTCTCCTGCCTTACAGAGTTCAGGATCCCCTGCCTAGGCACTGGCGTCGCTCATAATGGGCTGGGATTTCTCATTAATTAGCAAYCAGGACAGTTGCCCTGTGGGCCAACCTAATACAGACGAATCTTCAATTGAGCTCTCTTCCCAGAAGATTCTAAGTTGGGGCAAGTTGGTATTTCACATCAGCCATCACAGGTTTTTCAGAATATACAAGGAGCACACCCAGGCCCTTAGAGACAGCCCTATTTCTTTGGAAGTGATGACTGCTGTCAGGCTAGCCAAAACTGAAATTCTCCTGGTCTTAGGGGGTGGCAGCTGTTTGCAAGTGCTTTTTCCTCTACACAGTTTCATCTATGTGGGGGAATTATTTTATCTTACTCTAGTTTACACTCCTCTTCAGCCTGCAGTGTATCTCCCTCTTGGACTGTGACAGGATAACACTGAGGACAGCGCAGTYAGAGCCTTTAAGGTGTGGTTTGCCTCTTCCCTTGGCTCATCTGCCTTGTCAAGTGGTGGTTSTGCTTCCAAACAGCTGACAGCATTGCAGGTGGGATAATCCCTAACGGTGCAAATTATTGTCCAAATGCACTTTATTCTGTTGCATCTGCAGACTTCCTAAGCTAAGGCTTTGGGTCGGCTGGACTCTTGTTCTTTGCACACCGAGCACTTGCAGTCACATACGTGTCTTGGAGCTCTTAAAGCTCCCACATGGCTCAGCTGGTGTCCAATGTTGTTGTTGTTGTGGTTGTTGTTGTTGTTGTTGTTCTGAGACAGGATCTCATTATATAACCAGGTGGGCCTGTAGCTTGCTTTGTGTTCCATGATTGCCTCAAATTTAGACATCTGCCGGCCCCGCCTGCCTGTGCGGGACGAAAGGCACATGCAGTGACGCCCAGTGCGCTGCTTTGATTAGGCCTTTGGGCCTTGGCTGTAAATAGCAGAAATCCAACTTTAGCTAATTTAGTCAAGAATGAGCATTAATTTAGTCAAGAATGAGCATTATTAGACTTCATACCTCCTGTTGTCAAAAATAAGGCAGACTCTCAGTCAGTAATAGACTTAGTGTTAAGGCCCAGGTACGACATTAGGCCTAGATAGAATGTTAAGGCCTAGGTAAGTTACTTGGCTAGCCTGCCATTATAAGAAAACTTTTTCATATGTTTTTATTGTGAGTATGAATTTGGGGGGGGGGCGTTGAGACAGGGTTTCTCTGTGTAACCCTGGCTGTCCTGGAACTCACTTTGTAGACCAGGCCGGCCTCAAACTCAGAAATCTGCCTGCCTCTGCCTCCCAGGTGCTGGGATTAAAGGCATGTGCCACCACCTCCCGACTGGTAGGAAATTTTTTAATGCCAAGATTGTTTATATATTTTGTTATGTTTTGTGTCCTAAAACCCCAATTACAATAAAAACCAATAGAACTATTTTGTATAGTGTCTTAGTTAGGGTTTTACTGCTGTGAACAGACACTATGACCAAGGCAACTCTTATAAGGATAACATTTAATTGAGGCTGGCTTACAGGATCAGAGGTTCAGTCCAGTTATTATCAATACTGGAACATGGCAGCACCCAGGCAGGCRTGGTGCAGGAGGAGCTGAGACCTTGGATGAAGGTCTTAAAGCCTACATCCACAGTGACACACCTCAACAAGACCATACCTACTCTAAAAGGGCCACACCTTCCAATAGTGCCACTCCCTGAGCTAAGCATATATAAACCATCACATTCCATTTCCTGCCCCCATAGGCTTTTGCAAACATATGAGTCTATGGGGTCCACACCTAAACATAGCATAATGCAAAATACATTTAGTCCAATTACAAAGTCCCCGTAGTCTACAGCAGTCTCAACAATGTTAGAAGTCCAAAGTTCAGTCTCTTCTGAGATTCGTCCAATCACTTAACTGTAATTCCCAAAGCAAGACAGGAAACCAGCTGGGCAAACTCCAAATTCTGCATCTCCATGTCTGATGTCAAAGTGGTCTTCAGATCTCCAACTCCTTTTTCATCTTTGTTGACTTGAACAAAGTTCTTTCTCCTGGGCTGGTTCCACTTGCTGTTGGCAGATTTCCTCAGCAGGTAGATATTTCCTCTGGCATCTTGAACTTCAGTGTTACAGCTTTTTGCTTCAATGTCTAGGATCCACACATGATCTTCTGGGCTCTTCCAAAGGGCTGGCATCTCTTCTCCAGCTCTGCCCTCTTTAGCATTCTAAGGCCAGGTTGATCCATTCCACTGCTGCTGCTGTTCTTGGTGATCATCCCATGGTACTGGCATCTCCAACATGCTGTCTCTTCTGCTGCAACTAGGCCTCACCTATAGCCTCTCATAAACTCTCTTCATGGTGCCAAGCCTCATCTCCTTTGTATGACCCCTTCAGTCCTGGGCCATCAACTGCAATTGAGGTTGCACCCTCACCAGTGACCTTCCATGGCCTCTCACAGGGCCAAGCCTCAGCTGCTCTTCATGACCCCTTCATGCCTTCAAAACCAGGACCACCTGGGTGACTCTCACATTACCAAGTACAGCTACAGCTCAAGGTACAGCCATGGCTACCTTTAGAACACAGCTTTGTCGTGCTCTCAGAAAAGACTTCCCAGAAGATTTCACCTCAGTGATACTGGTCTCTTCTTAGTCACCACTAATTTCTTAGCTCCAGCTAACCAGCATCCCAGTAGTCCTAATAGTAATTCTGGACCCTAAAGCCAGAGCCTCATGGCCCAAACTGCCGAGTTCTGTTGCTTGCTGGGGCAGGAACACTGCCCTCCTTTTCTGTTACGTTCTCACCAGATTTCTGTTTCCCAACTCCTTCACTGCCTAATCTTGGCGGTCCTAGAACTTGCTTTATAGACTGACTTTGAACTCAGCTCTGCATGCCTGTCTCCTAAGCACTGGCATTAAAGTTGTGGTCCGCCAAGCCTGGACAAGAGCTTTTCTTCACCTAGAACTTGCTGTGCTGTGTTCTAGGCTGGCCTTGAACTCAGATCTGCTTGTCCTCGCCTCCTGGGATTAAAAGCTTGTACTACCATGCCTGTGCCTAAATTTAGCTGGATGGGACCTTGCCCCAAGGTCAGTACTCCCTTAATTCAGTTTAGTATCCTTGAACACAGGATTCAGCTCAGTTTCACTTCTTGGTGCCCCTTTAAAACCATATATTTTATATATTTCCTTTCTCAGCTTGCTGTGCTTGTTCAAAATGCTCTTCATGAGACTTAACCAGAGAACAAAGTCTCTTCTGGGTTTTTTTTTTCTGAGATTCCCATTGTCAGTGTAATTAATATAAATCTCTTTACCTTAGCCTCAGGTCGACTCTTCATACAAGGGCAAAAAGCAGCCACATTCTTCACCAAAATGCCACAAAAACAGTCTCTMGGCCACATATTGAAATTCTCCACTGAATCCTCTTRGGCCAGGTCCACGCAATTCAAATCACTCTCAGTAACAAAGTCTTCTATATTCCTACCAGGATAGCCCAATAAGCCCCATTTAAAGCATTTCACTACTTTCCAAATCCAAAGTCCCAAAATCCACATCCTTCCAAACAAAAGCATTGTCAGGCCTATAAGAGCAATACCCCTGTCCCTTGTGCCAACTTATGTCTTAGGGTTTTACTGCTGTGAACAGACACCACCACCAAGGCAACTCATAAGGACAACATTTAATTGGGGCTGGCTTACAAGTTTAGAGGTGGGAACATGGCAGTATCCAGGCAGGCATGGTGCAGGAGGATCTGAGAGTTCTACATCTTCATCTGAAGGCTGCTTGCAGAATACTGGCTTCCAGGTAGTTAGGATGAGGGTCTTAAAGCCCATACCCACAATGAGACACGTACTCTAAAAGGACCACACCTTTTAATAGTGCCACTCCCTGGGCCAAGCAAATACAAACCATCACATATAGTTACCCACAATAAGCTTGGAACCAAACCAACCACCCAACAGCACTTTCTGTACCTGTGTGTAATATAAGCTTTTATGGTATAAGCTGTCTCTGGGATGGATCTCAACAGAGACACCTGAACCAATATAAGAATATATTTGGAATAAGACTTAAATTTTGAATAGTGGTCCAGCAAAATTTAAGTTCCCAAGACTTCCCTGGAAATTGATATCCTACTTGACAGAAAGAGACATGTATGTGGGTAACTGATATCCTGGTTGGCAAATTAAAACATAAATGAAAGCCGGGCAGTGGTGGCGCATGCCTTTAATCCCAGCACTTGGGAGGCAGAGGCAGGCAGATTTTTGAGTTCGAGGCCAGCCTGGTCTACAGAGTGAGTTCCAGGACAGCCAGGGATACACAGAGAAACCCTGTCTCTAAAAAAACAAAAAACAAACAAAAAAACAAGACATAAATGTTAGACAAGTCCCATCCTGATAGACAAATTAGAACATACACATTAGATAAGACAGTTCCCTGCTACAATTGAATATCTCAGTCAGTGGAAGCAGGATAAGTGTACAACAAAGACATGTTCCTAAGGAAGGCCCCCGTCCCTAAATCCTGAGTGGTGAAATAACTTGGCACAGATGTTTGTGGATTTGGGGCTTAAAGACCCTCTGGATCTTAATTCAGGCATCATGGTTCAGTTCCTGAATCTGGACCAGGGCCCTGGTGGACCTGCCCTGGGGCATATGTTCAGTAAACTATCCCTGTCCCACTGTGTGGTTTGTGAGGCGATACCTGGACCCCAATAGTTAGATTAGGTGAAGGAGCCTAGTTTGAACCAAACTCAGATTCATTTTCTGAGGTGATTGGGAATTTTAATGGGAAAATAAAGGATCCCGAGAGGGTAGTGAACATGGGCTAATAAGAGTCAAGAAGGTAAAAACACAGACAGCAGAGGCTCCATGTATGTGAACCACCTGGATGTGCTAGCTGGCTCTTGTTGAAGTTAGGCTCCTACCCCCAGTACAGACAGCAGGAGACAGGACTCTTAATGAGGTCTGAAATAGTGACTTTGGTGGATAGACTTAAGCATTGTGTTTGTTGGACAAAGGTGAGGTCTACTTGAGTAGAGGGCTCAGAGGAACCCAGAGTTTGGAAAAGAAATCTTCATCACTACCTTCTTACCCCAAACATCTTTTTTTCTTTCTATTATGGATAGGTGACTTGTGAAGTTTAGGAAGATAAATATTATTGACTTTAGGCTGCTATTACCAAGGGGAAAAAAGCTTCTTTGGTCCACAGATAAATTCCAGGGAAAGGTGCTGACAACTTCTGCGTTGCTCATCCCCTACTCCACCAAGCACTGCAGCGACTCATGAATGTGCTTTAGTTCCCATGGGTCTTGTGCTTCTGCCTGTAGGGAGACGTACTTTAACCCACAGGCATGCCATGACCATGGACTGTGGGATTGCTGGGACACATTTTCAAAGGGCAGTGCAACATATGTGTAGAACATTTGAGATAGCTTCAAGAGCAGAGGAGACAGACTGCCCTTTTACAAATCTGGGCCATAGAGACTTTGTATAAGCAAATTTACTGACATCTGTGAGCTTCAGTTTTTTTCTGTCAGTATATGAAATGGTATTTGTTGTAGAATATTTGCTCACACTGTCAATCCCAGATTGTATTCTGGAAAAACTGTTTTTAGTTGTGGTATGCCTCAGCCCTAGCTTTCTGTTTATTGTAAACAAGATTGAATAAAATCAACTATAGGTCAAGAGGTGGAGCAAGCAACCAATTGTCAGGGAGTGAACATAGGAAAAAAAAAACATAGTGCGAGGAAGTCAGGAGGACAGATAGAGAGATACACAGGAAGTAGAAAGGACATTTAGTTTGGAAGAGTTTATAAGACAGTGTGAAGAAGGAGAACTGGTTTTTTCCTTTCCTGACATCAGTTGATGAGAAAGGTGAACTGGGTGCTTTCTCTGCTTCTCTAACATAGCAGGCTTTTAACACAGCATCTTGCTCCTGAGTCTTCAGTTGGTAAAATCAAATGTTTTGGGAGTGTGTTTTAAAAACAACAGGTATTTCATATAAAGTGATGGAGATAGTATCAGGGATGCTGTGATATATTAACAAAAATCCTCCTGGCAGTGGTGGCACATGCCTTTCTTTAATCCCAGCATTTGGGAGGCAGAGGCAGGCAGATTTCTGAGTTCGAGGCCAGCCTGGTCTACAGAATGAGTTCCAGGACAGCCAGGACTACGCAGGGAAACCCTGTCTCAAAAAATCAAAACCAAMCAAACAAACAAAACAAAATAAAACAAAAATCCTGAGCAAAGCACAAAAATATTTCAGCCAAAAGTATTACAAGAGAGAAAAACTGATGTGCTATTATTGTTTCTATATTACTCACTTACCAGAGTGCCTCTTAAGTCAGAAGCAGTATGAATTGAAAGAGGCACAAGCCTCAGAATTAAAGAAGTCTAGTTCTATAAAGTGGATGATATGTGAACAGTTGCTTGACTTTTCAGAATTTTGGTTACAGAACATTGGAACAAAAAGACTCATGTTGTGGAGTTGTTGTAAAGATGAATGAGACACTTAACCAAGTCCTGGCATATGTGTGTGTGTTCATTCCTGCTGATGTCTTCTTTAGTCTCAGCAACCACACTTCACTGTCCACTATTCCATCATCTTTCTTGCCATTACTTTCTGAGGTGAGGGAGAGATCTCATGTAATGCAGGCTGGCCTTGAACTCTTGATCTTCTCGCCTTGACTTCAGTGCTGGGATCACCTGCCTTTATCTACCCTTCCTATTTTTTCAAAGTAATTAAATTCTTTTTGTTTTGTTTTGTTTTGTTTTTCGAGACAGGGTTTCTCTGTGTAGCCCTGGCTGTCCTGGAACTCACTCTGTAGACCAGGCTGGCCTTGAACTCAGAAATCCACTTGCCTCTGCCTCCCAAGTGCTGGGATTACAGGCGTGCGCTACCGCCCGGCTCAAAGTAAATTCTTAGTTCACAACTTTAGATTCTTTTTCCATCTGCTTCATTAAATAAAGAACGCCACTATCATTGGTCATGGTACTCAGGCCATCCTTGACAAAATAGAGATATCTAGTCTCAAAAAAAAAAAATAAACAAAGAATAAAATACTCAGGAGCCACTATATCACCCTTGAATAACTTGCTCCATGGAAGCTCAACTCCTGGGTTTGACAGTGGAGTTGATGTAATTTCCCCCACTGTACTGCCTAGATCTAAAGCTGTGCCTTTCCCCCAGTTACTGTAACTTACCTGAAAATCTGTGTGGCGTTTCCATGGAATACACTTCCTGCATGACAGAAATTCTCATGCTTATCATTTTATTATTTTCCTTAATATATATTCAGTTAAGTTTATGAAAATGTCTACYTGAGAACTATAGACTGTACTGTTATTCACACAGAAAGATGGATAGCCATTTTCTTTCTTTTTTCTAAGACTGTCTCACTATAGCTGTCCTTTGAATTCACAATTTATACCAGGACAGCCAGGGCTGGGTTACACAGAGAAACCCTGTCTCGAAAAACCAAAAATAAATAAATAAATAAATAAATAAATAAATAAATAAATAAATAAATAAATATCAGAAACAATAAAGATTAACTTTCTGCAATATTTAAGATACCTATTCATATACTGCGAAGTGTTTAAGAAACAGTTATTTTTGTGCAGATTGTTTTGTTTTTAGGACAATCAGTTATCCTACTTTGAACTCATGAAAATCCTCCTGCCCCAGCTTCTCTAGTGTTGCGATTGTAGGTGATCCCACTAAGCTTAGACAAGAGATCGAAATTGAAGACGGCATGCCATTTAATGATTTATTTTAAAATTTAAATCTCTTTTCAGAACGTTAATTTCACTACAGTCCAAAGGAAATACTTTAACGAGACGAAGGGCTTGGAGTACATTGAACAGTTGTGCGCAGCCGAGTTCAGCTCTGTCCTAATGGAGGTCCAGTCCAGGTGAGTCCCGGCTGTCCAGCGCTGCTTGCCCGGGGAGGCCTTCTCTTAGATCTTTGTATTACTTCATCCAGGACAGCACCTGSCTCAAAATGCACATCCAGCGATTACTGACATACAAGAGTTACTAAAACTCATGGACAAGGTGTACATTTCTGGTTTAAGTTAGATTTTCTCCAAATGAATTCTAATTTATTGCTATGATAGTTGCTGCCCACTTACTTCATAGTGAAAACTCTTGATTGGCTACAGAATACTAGATGTGTGAGTCCCAGAAGAGAGACATAGTTGGCCAGGTCAAGAATACAGCCCATAGTTGTAATCTTAGCACTCTAGGGGATTGAAGCAGGAGGATTGCTGCAAGTTTGAGGTCAGTTAGAGCTATGTACTAAGTTCCTCGTTAGCCAGGCCTATAAAGTGAGACTGTCTTAAGGAATAAATGGCTACTGTTCTCCATCTTCCTTCTTCTCTTCCTTTTCTTCTCCCTCCTCCTCTTCCTCCTCCTCTTCTTTCTCTTCTGCCTCCTCTTCCTTCTCCTCCTCTTCTCCCCCTCCTTCTCCTTCCCTCTTCCTTGTCTTCCTCCTCTTCTTCCTGTTCCATCTCCTCCTCCTCTCTCTCCTCCTTTTCCTCTTTTCTTTCTCCCTCTCATCCCCCATCCACTGCCTTCTTCCACCTCACTGTGTACCCTGGCTGGCCTGGAACTTGCTATGTAGACAGATTGGTCCCTGTCTCCCATGTGCTGGGTTAAAGGACACTACCCTCCTTTAACCCCAGGTAAAATGCACTACCCTCCCTTGCTGAATGTTGTCTTGTAATAAGCAGGGTATTAAAGTCTACTATCCTGAAAGTGACAGACTTCAAAGGCTGCCTTTTCTAGCTGAGCATGGTGGTTCTCCTTTGTAATCTCAGCACTTGTAAGGATGATGCTCAAGGCTGTGGTGGATTCCAGGCAGCTCTAGACTAGACTGCTGTAAAAAAAAAAAAAAAAAAACAAGTGAAAATTTATCCATTGTTAAAGCAATCGAATATTATTTACTTAGTTCCCAAAATTGGCATTCTCAATGTCTTTTTCCCCCCTTTGGATTTAAGAGCTACTCTCTGAATGTTTTGAATTTTCCTGATATTCAGGTGAATTAAATGCCTCTTTCTACAGCAGCAGCTGTTTATTTATCCTGTTTATACTGTTGTACTGTGGTCACTCACAGGTATTACTGCCTTGCAGCTGCTGCAGCCTTATTAAAATATGTTGAATTCATTCAAAATTCAGTGTATGCACCCAAATCGCTGAAGATTTATTTCCAAGGTAGTGAGCAGACAGCCATGATAGATTCATCATCAGCCCAAAACCTGGAGTTGTTAGTTAATAAACAGGACTACAGGTAAGACAACCTGATGTTTTCCTCTGTCTTACTAAATTTCATGTCAACTTCTGGGATTAGCTGCTTGAAAGTTCTTTAAATTATCGGTGGAGAAACAGTAAATATTTAAATCACCGCTGTGTTGTTGCTGAACTCAGATTTTTCACTAAACCAGGTTTTCAAAAGAATTGTATTAACTAACCATCAAAAAACAAAACTTCAGTTGCCAAGATTAGGTGAAGGACCATAATCAAAAGAGATAACAGATTTCTGGTGTGAGCCTGAGTTCCTAGGAAGCCACTGTGCCTTCCACAAGGCTGATGAGCTGGTTAGGCTGCAGTGAGGTGGAGAGGCTGAACTACTGCATGTGCAGAGACGGAGCCTGATGACATGTCACCTTTGACTGAACCAGCCTGCCCATGCCCACCGCTGAATTATTTCCTTTCACAGTTAAAAGGGGAAGGATTTTTCTTTTTCTCCTTAATGCGATTCCCACCTTGTCTTTTGGAAGGAGTAGTCACACTCTCTTTGGTGTTTTAAATTACACCAAGACTGCGGGAGGGAGCCGACGGCTGCGCTCCAACATACTGGAGCCGCTGGTTGATGTGGAGACGATCAGCATGCGGCTGGACTGTGTCCAGGAGCTGCTTCAGGACGAGGAGCTCTTCTTCGGACTTCAGTCGGGTGAGCAGATTGGATTATTTACTTACTTAGAGGCTCAATGTAGCCCAGGTTGGTCTTGAAACTCAGACTTTCCTGCCTGAGTCTCCCAAGTGCTAGGATTATAGGACATGCCACTATAACTAACTAATTTTAAATTAAAGTGCAGTCAGTTTAAGGTTTTTTGTTTAAGTTTCTGAAAGGCAGGTCACTGAAAGTGTACATTCTTGAAAGCTTTTTTTTTTTTTTTAGTCTTTAAATGTGTAGGGGTGTTTTGCCTATGCGTATGTCAGTGAACTGTGTGTGTCTGGTGCCTGCCAAGGCCGGAAGAGGGCGCTGGGATTACAGGTAGTCCTGAGCAGCYGTGTGGTGCTCAGGTCCACTGGAAGAGCAGCCAATGCCTTTAACCACTGAGCATTCTCTCCAACCCTCAGAAGAGGACACTTCTAACCTTTASCTTTTTCTTTATTGTTCACAGCAATATCCTGTTAGCTATTTATCTACATTAGTGTGAATCTCAGTGCCAAATTTGAAGTTGTTTGATTGTGAAGTGGGTCAAGCTCCAGATTTCAAATGTTGTAAACTTCCTGCACTAAATGCAGTATGTCCACCACGTTTCCTGGCCTGTTTGTCTAGAAGCAGTACTCTGCGCCTGTCTGCTTCGAGTTCCTTCGTGTGTCTGCACCTCTGTCCAACTGGCCAATCCTCTGAGTTGGTCTTTGTGTGTTTGTGGGTTTTTTCCATGGGGACTTGAATTCTCCTTGGAATCACCTTCTCCGGCTCTCTCCATAGTTTTCCTTCTGTTTTTCACTGTGGAAGGTCGCTGTCCTTTCTTCAGCACATCCCAGTCCACTGCCACTTTGTTTCTGGTCTCACAAGCGCAGTGAGATGCTTGTGTCCACAGCACCATCGCAGGTGTGCTTGGCTCCCGAGCCTCTTGGAGCCTCTTCTGTTGCCGTGTGTGTTTGCTTTCCATGTCGCACCAGGCTGTGCTCAGAGGCTGCTTTGGGTAAGTAGAGCCCTTTGATGGTGTGAAAGCCCAGCTTTCTTACACTGGCCGAGCGTGACTGGACTCCTGAACTCCTTTGCAGGGTCAGTCAGGCCTTCTACAGGAAGGCTTCTGTCCCGCCTTTCTCTCCCCTCCGTCGCCCCTCTCTCCTTCTCTTTCCCCCTTTCTCTCTTTCCTTCATTTTATTTCTCTTCCATCTCTTTTAATTTTCCCCTTCCCTCTATCATACCCTTCCCCTCTTCCCTTCTTTCCTTTCTTAAAGACATCTTTTTATTTATGTGTACATGTGTGGCAGAATTTATGTGCACCACATGCATGTAGGTGGCCTCAGAGGCCTTTGAACTGGAGTTATAGCCCTCCCTTCTCATTGAGACAGGATCTGCTCTATAACCCAGACTGGCTTCAAATTTGCATGTCTTTAGAGTACTTGTATTATGGGCAAGTGTGTGCCATCACATTCACTGAAAGCATATTCTTGTCACTTTCCTTTTCTGTCATTGTCCCATCACTCTTGGTTTGTCTTTGATGTACATCCTTGCACAAGAAGTCACTTTCACATCAATCTTCATATTCTAGCACAACCACTATCAAACTTGTTAAGTTTAGTGGGTTCATAGAATAAATTCCCAGCCCAGAACTTGAAGTTATTTCTTTATGTGTTTGTGTATAGGTGTATAGTATGCATGT
>BDUI01000203.1:183658-197588 GCA_002335545.1 Apodemus speciosus
CGAGACAGGGTTTCTCTGTGTAGCCCTGGCTGTCCTGGAACTCACTCTGTAGACCAGGCTGGCCTTGAACTCAGAAATCCGTCTGCCTCTGCCTCCCAGAGTGCTGGGATTACAGGCGTGCGCCACCACCGCCCGGCTTATTTTACTTCTTGTGTGTGTGTGTGTGTGTGTGTGTGTGTGTGTGTGTGTGTGTGTGTGTGTTTTGTTTGCATGTATGTCTATGCACCACATGCATGCAGTGACCACAGAGGCCAGAGAGCACTGGATCCCTTAGGACTGTATTGCAGATGGATATAAGCCTCCCTATGGGTGCTGGGAATCAAAGCTGGGTCTTCTAGGAAAGCTGCCAGCACTCTCACCATGAAGCCGTTGCTCCGGCCCCTTCAGTTAGGATCTTACAGTCCCTGACATAGACTTGCTGTGCAATCGGTTCATACAGCAATGCTCTTTTTGTTCTCTTACCTCCGTTGTGAGCCATGAAGCCAGGGGCTTCTAACAAGGTTTTCCGTGGAGCTATTTCCATGAGGAATATCATCAGTATATTTTTATCAAAAACCAAAACAGACCATTTTCTCAGGTTGTTCCAATACCGTTTGGCATTAATTCGCTGTTAAGGATGTTCTTGTCAATCCTTTTTAAAAGTCAACTTTGAATTAGGTCTTTCAGGACGGAAGATGATGTTGATCAAGGAGGAAGGAAGGTTCAGGGAAAGGTGAGYTCCTGCATCTGGTGTCTCCCAGCCTTCCTGGTATCCTCACGGTGGCAAAGCAAGATGGAGTCTTGCAAAGTCCGCGCTGTCTGTTCCACCCACATGGGAAATACCACCGTGATTTTGCTGCCGGAGAAGAATCCTCGATGCACTGATATTTATTAAACCTTTTTTGCAGGTTCCCCCTCTAAGTACACTCATTCTAGAGAACAGAACCCAGAGCAGACTCAATCTGCAGCAGATCTTAAGTCACATCAGCACCAAAGAATGATTTCAGTTGGAAAACGTGCTAAGTGGTGTATGCTTGATTTCTGTTTAGAATCCCCTGTGCACAAAATTGCCTAGAACTTGGTATTTGTTGAATCTTATTTTGCATGTTTTGAAATATTGGTCTAGAAAATTCAGCTCTGTCTCAATAGACAAACGATTTCATACACTTTATGCATTTACATATTTTTGGGACTGCAGAGGCAGTTCATTGGATAAAGTGCTTGCTGCAAATATGGTTAGATCCCTGGTACCCATGTAAAAATGAGGCGTGCCAGGGCACGTCTTTATCTCCAGTGACCAGGGTGTGAGTGCGGACAGCAGACACTGAGGGCCAGCCAGTCTCCCCAAATCTGAGAGCTCCAGGTTCAGTRACAGGGCAGTCCCAAAAATGTCAGGTGGAGAATGACAAGTCAAGCCACTCAAGATTAACCTCTGACCTCTACATGTGCACACAGGTAACCACAGACAAGGATGTGCATATATATACATATATGTATATATATGCACATGTTGTGCTTTAATTATTACGTACATAGAGAGCTGGGATTCTGTAAGCAAATCCGGATGCCTATCTCATCTATTTTAAACTGGCAAAACTACGTACTTTTCCACGTGGACACCTCGATGCATCGTGTAGCCCGTGGTGATGCGGCACGGAGCAGTGCCTGAGGTGGATGTCGGTGGGATAACTGGGCTCCGCCATGGAGCTGCCCTGTCTAATGCCGTGAGGGAATGATTGTTCCAACGGGTTTGACACTTTCCAGCTAAGCTAGCAATTCTGAAGTCAGCATAGGAAATGTTCATGGGGCACCTGYAAGAGCTGAAGGCTGTAGGAAACAGAATCCAGATCACAATGGTGACCACAATCGCCAACTTAGACACGAGAGGGATCTGCTTTATTCTCTAATAAACTCTCACAGCTATTGGCTATTTCACTTTATCCTGATATCACCGGATTAGGAAGATGGCATCACGGTGCTGTGAGTTTTCCCCTAACTCTGCACATCTTCCAGGGAACACTAAAATGGTGTTTTTAGTGCTTAGAACTCTTATTAAAGTTATATACAATTTATATACTTATATATAGTTACTGGCTACATCAGGCATTGTCCTAAGTATTTACACGCATCAATTATTTTTAAAGCTTACTTACTTGTATGAGTATTTTACCTGTGTGTGTATATATGTGTGTGTACCACATGTATGCCTGGTACCTATAAGGGTCAGAGGAAGGCACTGGAACCAGAGTTAACAGATCGTTGTGAGCCACCATGTTGGTACTTGGAACAGAATCTAGGCCCTCTGCAAGAGCCACAAATGCTCTGAACTGCTGAGCCATCTCTCTAGCTCCCTGTATCAGTTATGCCAACCCGCAGCATATCCTTGTTCAGAGGGACAGCTACTAACATCTCRCCACATAGTGGCTACACTCATAATCATTGGTTTATTCCTGCCATTTTTCTTGCTCTAATTTTCAATGGGGCCACAGTGAACAGGAGGCTCTCTACTGTGACAGGCCAGTSGGGGAGAAGGAGCAGATGGCTGTCCTGGAATCGCTGAAACTCCATGCTCTGCCTTGTCAACCTGGCCATACGCTCTGGCACRATTGTTATTTCTTGGAAGATGACTCAAAATAATGAGCCATGGCTAAAGAACTTGGATTCTAGGATAGTGTTTCGGTTCTGAGCATTTTTTTTTATTTGTCAAGTAGACTTTAGAACAGTAGCGTTTGATTTGCAAGGGAGGGAGGAGGGGAGGGAGGGAGGAAAGGAAGGAGGGAGGGAGGGAGACTGCTTGCTTTTCTGATATAGTTTATGATCATGTGGAAGCAAGGGTTTGCAAAAGTAGGAAGTGTTGCCTTCTTGGGGCATTGACTGTATATTGCTTTYGCCTAAGGTCAATGCTAATGTTCTGTGCTGGGAACTTAGCTATTATTAGCGCATCATTTAAAATTTTCTACAGGCTAAAATGGTCTTAATGGAGACCTCATCTGCAACCATGCATAAAAGGCAAAAGAAATTTCATCCTTTGAGTTCTATTCACAGATTTGAAAATTACATAGGTCGGACATAGGAATCAATTTTGAGCATGATTGTTTGAATGGACAATGCATTGGATTTTTCAAAGGAAGCACACAATCTTCCTTCTCCAACTCTTATTGAATAAATACCACCAATCTGACCACGAGATAGTGTGTGCAAATCACACAACCGCCAATTTAATGAGCTCCAGTGGAACTCTGCACTCACAGAAAACTATTTTCCTAAAGAGATTTACCCGTATGCAAGCTGTCAACATGGTCTGASCTAAGGAGCGCAGTTATGAGCATTATTAACCCTTCGTGGTTGCTGAGAGTTGAGAAGTTACCCATTAGGAGAAAAGCTGCCCCTACAGTCTTGAAAGGGAAGCGGAGAATAAGCCCCGAATGCCTGAATTTAAAATCACTTTCCTTTCCGTTTTGGACTTCTGGTTTTGATTCTTCCCTCCAGAGCTTCCTCCCTCCCCTCCTGCACGGGAAAACAGTTGCCTCGTCCCTTTCCAGTTTTAAGGAGATCTTGCGCTCCCAGCAACAAAGTAGCCACTCATGARCAGGCAAAGAAAATGAAAATGTGAGGCCCCTCAGRCTGTTTCGTGCTTCCTCGYCCTTGCGGTGTGAGTACTGATGGAATTAATTGTAAATGAGCACAATATTTGCCTTGCTATTAAGAAGCACCAAACCGGAATAGGAATAGTGCTGGTCTGCAGGGTCTCAGGGGGCCCGGGGGAGGGGGCTCTGCAGCGGCGGCGGTGGTGGTGGTGGTGGTGGTGCTGCTGCTGCTGCTGCTGCTGCCAAGGTGTCTCAGAGGCGGGTGCCCCCCGGATGTCTGATGTTTGCCTCGGAGCTTTAAGCGTCTTCATTTTCTTGCCATCTTATTGCCAAGTCTCTTCGGTATGATTTTGTGTGGACAAAAACACACCGTTCAGTCAAGAAACATTTAAGGTAATAGTTGTCAGGGAATCTGCGAGTTTCCTGGGACGGATTGTAAAGCACTTGGACATCTTTATTCTAAGTGGGTGGGAATGAAGGGTTTCTACTCACTGTGTATCCCCATGTCTCAAATGGGCTCTGTCCAAGTGTGAGCAGCTCCGCCACGGCTCAGTAGCTTTCTCCAAGCCTTGCTTTCTGCAGGAGCCGACAGAAGAGCACATCATTGTTATGTATAATTTTGGTCACCTGACCGTTGTTCTGTTGGATTGTGGCTTGCTTGNACTCATGAGCAGGCAAAGAAAATGAAAATGTGAGGCCCCTCAGGCTGTTTCGTGCTTCCTCGTCCTTGCGGTGTGAGTACTGATGGAATTAATTGTAAATGAGCACAATATTTGCCTTGCTATTAAGAAGCACCAAACCGGAATAGGAATAGTGCTGGTCTGCAGGGTCTCAGGGGGCCCGGGGGAGGGGGCTCTGCAGCGGCGGCGGTGGTGGTGGTGGTGGTGGTGCTGCTGCTGCTGCTGCTGCTGCCAAGGTGTCTCAGAGGCGGGTGCCCCCCGGATGTCTGATGTTTGCCTCGGAGCTTTAAGCGTCTTCATTTTCTTGCCATCTTATTGCCAAGTCTCTTCGGTATGATTTTGTGTGGACAAAAACACACCGTTCAGTCAAGAAACATTTAAGGTAATAGTTGTCAGGGAATCTGCGAGTTTCCTGGGACGGATTGTAAAGCACTTGGACATCTTTATTCTAAGTGGGTGGGAATGAAGGGTTTCTACTCACTGTGTATCCCCAWGTCTCAAATGGGCTCTGTCCAAGTGTGAGCAGCTCCGCCACGGCTCAGTAGCTTTCTCCAAGCCTTGCTTTCTGCAGGAGCCGACAGAAGAGCACATCATTGTTATGTATAATTTTGGTCACCTGACCGTTGTTCTGTTGGATTGTGGCTTGCTTGGGACAAGGATTGTGTCTCATTCATCTTCACAGACCCAGAACTARAGCAGGGCATGGTGCTGGCAGATACACAAGCACGGAAATGAGGAAACAAGAGCGTGTTAAGAGCAACCCCGGGTCACATTTCCAACTCCGAGGAGCTCCGYAAAAGCACCTTAGAGACGCGGCTGTCATCGCATGCCTTACATTTAAACTTAACTTTGGAGAACAGTTAAAAAAAAAAAAGCCATCCACCATGGGCCTTCCTTACTCAGCAGGCCTCCTAGAACACCGACATTGTCACCTGCCTGGATGAATAAAYGGTTAAAAACTTGGGGCATGAGAAATTGACAAGGGGGTGGGGCTATGACTAGGATGCCTGATGCCTTTAAGTCACAAAGCAAGTTAGCATCGAGGTTAAGCCAAACCCCAATTCTCCTGACCTGGAGAATACATCATATTGTCTCCTAGCATGGCTCGGGCTGCATAGCCATGGGGGAATTTCTTTCTCGTTCTAAATCACATGATGAGGGGAACTTGCGGGCCGGCCAGCAAGCCTTCATATGGAATTAAAGGCACCTGTACACCTGTGTGCATGTGCTCGCAYCTTTCACTTCGGTGCAACTCAYTGCCTTCCCTCCTGCCYTGGTGGCGGAGCCTTTTCGGTCCCTTACTGTGATGGAGTAGTTCCKTGTTCGGCCACCACCCTATTTTCTTCTCTACACACATTCCACGAGACTAATTGCTCTAGTACTCTCTGAACTGTGATGACTAGAATACCTGTCTTTCTCCCAGGCTACAGACTGCCCACTGTTAATTCCAGCTTGGATATTTTGTGGATATCTTAAATTCAGCACACCTCAAACGGAGCTCCTGGCCAGCCACGGYCAACTAAGTTGTTGGGTMMWCAAGTAAGTACCCAASTGAAGGGTACTTCAGCTGCTCCTTCYGAACGCTGAGAGATGGCCGCCATTCTCATCTGTCTCTCAACCCTTGGGRATCTATACATTTATGGTATAAATCRGGATACTTTCAGAATGCTGTTAGCAGCTAGTCTTGAACAGCAYGCTGACTGGGGTTATCCAGAAAACAGCAGATTTCGCACACACATATATACACACATGCAAGCAGCAAACCTGTATCTTTAGATCCACTCAAAATTGAGTTTCTGGTTCAAGCCCCGAGTTGCCTTCCCTGATGACTTTAATAATTTCTTGATTCTACCACCCCATTGTCCAGTGCAGCTTGAGCCCCAATGGGTAGCCCAGTGGGTGCCCAGTGGACGCCCAGTCTCTGTGATCCTCTCTACGTGCACCTTTGCAAGCCAATGGAATTTTCTGCCCTTCCTCGGAGGCTTATGGGAGCAGTGGCCAGATGAGGGCCCCAGGCTGCCAGGCTGCTTTGTTTCTGAGTGGGCTRTCTAGCCTGGGGAGTCCCAGCAGGCGGTGCAGCGCACTCTAGTGTTCTGTCCGCCCTCAGCCCTTGCAGCAGATTGGAGCACAGTCCTACRGGAGAGCATAAACTCCCTGTGTCTGGGATCCTGGGGACCATCCCTGTCCCTGGAATTTTAGTCAATGTCATTTCAGTTGCACAACAGTCACTTGGCTCTCCCCGTGCTCTGGAGCAGGCAGCTGGGGTGACATTTCTGCTCTCTCTGAAGCAGCTGGTGGCTTCCTGGGTGAGACTGTTGTCCTTCCATTACAGCACACTGTTGGGGTGGGGCCAACTCTCCTTGTTCTTTACACAGAGCAGGGAGCTTCCTCTCACCTTGARGATGGACTYGGGAGCATAATTTTTCTGGGCCCACATGTGTAGAATTCCTTTGTATGTTATACAGTTTCTCTGATTTGTAGCAAGGTTTTACTTTTTGAAGGTGAATTTATTTCTTTTCAAAAAGTGTAGTTTTAAGCGAAATTGGCAAGACATTATAAGCATGATGAATATGATGACTTTTAGCAACCACAGACTCTTACAGACTGAGGCACCAGAAAGAGCTGCYGAAGCGACATCGCTCTCACAGGGTTGCTTCCCAGTGGTCCGGATGGTACTGGCACAGCTACTTTGATACTGGCAACTTTGAAGAAACAAGAAATGATATACAAAATGTGAAGAAGAAACRCCACTRCYTTCCACCACATGACATCATAAACATTCATTGAAGGACTGCAGAACTCTGACTCTGATCTGTTGGGCACACAAGTCACTTCCCTCTCTAGAGGATGTTGTATAGAAAAATGAACTTGAGTTCTTTATTTAATTTATATTTTTAGCAGTGTTGGGGAACAAACTCAAGGTCTCACACATGCCAGGTAAGCATGTTAAAATAGAGCTATGTTCCCAGCCCTTGAACTTAAATTTGAAAGTCAACTCAACCACAGAAGACTATGCAGCCTTCATCAAGTAAGCATCTAAGATAAGCCCACTCATCTTAGGAGACTGCTAGGGAGCTCTATCAAAAAACATATGGGAAGTGATTTTTAAGGCCTATACATATGTTAGTTGCTTGTATTGAAATTTTATTATTTTGCTCATAAGGGACCTATCACTATCATAATTATTGCCAATGATAAATGCCTATTGACTATCTATTACAATAACCTAAAGGGTTAATAAAATTATCTTAATGACTCTGCTCCAAGCTAAAAAGATTTTTAAAAGAAAAAAGAAAAAGAAAAAGAAAAAAAAGTCAGCTCAT
This sequence comes from Apodemus speciosus, assembly GCA_002335545.1. NCBI lineage: Eukaryota > Metazoa > Chordata > Mammalia > Rodentia > Muridae > Apodemus > Apodemus speciosus. The sequence continues at coordinate 191,228 of BDUI01000203.1, forward strand.
CCTTCCTCAGGCTGGATCTAGGTTTTGTAAAAGTAGAACTGGCCCTAGTGGCGTGAGCGTGGGAGAGCTGGTCCCAATGGCATGCGCATAGGAAAGCTGTCCCGCTAACCAACTCAGCTGCCAGATCCGCGACTTGGAGGGGGCCCACCCTAAAATCTTCCCCATCYATGAACCACTGGGTGCACAGAGGGATTTGTCCTGCAGATCCAAAGCTGCAAGATCTGCAGGACACAGGCCAACAACAGGATGTCCAAGAGGAGTCCCAGTGAGAATCCCCAAACCAGTCCGATGACTCATTGCAATGAGCATTTACAAGTAAAGATGTGTGGACAAAAGGGAATACTGTGGGACANAATTGGATATTTTATTTGTGTACATTTCAAATGTTATCCCTTTTCCAGGTTTCCCCTCTGCAAACCCCCTATCCTATACCCCCCTTACCCTGCTTCTATGAGGTGCTCCCCCACCCACCCACCCACTCCTGCCTCACCACCCTAGCATTCCTATTCACTGGGGCATCAAGCCTTCACAGGACCAAGGGCCTCCCTCCCACTGATGCCTGATAAGGCCCCTTCAGCTCTTTCAGTCCTTCCACTAGCTCCTCCATTGGGGTCCCTGTGCTCAGTCTGATGGTTGSCTGTGAGCATCCCCCTCTGTAGTGGTCAGGATCTGGCAGAGCCTCTCAGGAGGCAGTTGTGTCAGGCTCCTGTCAGCAAGCACTTCTTGGCATCAGCAATAGTGTCTGGGTTTGGTGTCTGCATGTGGGAKGGATCCCCAGGTGGGGCAGTCTCTGGATGGCCTTTCCTTCAGTCTCTGTTCTACTCTTTGTCCCTATATTTCCTTTAGACAGGAGCAATTCTGGGTTAAAATTTTGGATATAGGTAGTGGCTCCATCCCTCAACCAGGGAGCCATGCCTAACCTCTGGATATGGTCTCAACAGGTTCTCCCTCCCCTTTGTGGGGTATTTCAGCTAATGTCATCCCCATGGAGTCCTGGAAGAATCTTGCTTTCCTGACATCTGGGACTTTCTGGTTGCTATCCCCAGTTCCCATACCCCCATTGGTACATACCTCTGTTCAATTTCCTGACCCTCTCTGTACATCTCTTCCATCTCCTCCCATACCTGATTCTGACCCTCTTTTCCCCTCACCCTCCTCTCTTCCTCCCAAGTCCCTCCCACCCTCTACTTCCCTTGATTATATCATTCCTGCTTCTAAGTAGAGCTGAAGCATCCACTCTTTGGTCTTCCTTCCTCTTAAGCTTCATGTGGTCTGTGAGTTGTATCATGGGTATTCCACGCTCTTTGCCTAATATCTACTTATCAGTGAGTACATACCATATGTGTTCATTTTTTACTTAGTTACCTCAATCAGGATATTTCTAGATCCATCCATTTGCCTGCGAATTTCATGAAGTCATTGTTTTTAATGCCTGTGTAGTACTCCATTGTGTAAATATACCACATTTTCTGTATCCATTCCTCTGTTGAGGTACATCTGGGTACTTTACAGCTTCTGGCTATTATAAATATGGCTGCTATGAACATAATGGAGCATGTGTCCTTATTACATGTTAGAGCATCTTCTGGGTATATGCCCAGGATGTTATATCTGGGTCCTTAGGTAGTACTATGTTCAGTTTTCTGAGGAACTGCCAGAGTGGTTGTACCAGCTTGCAATCCCACCAGCAATGGAGGAGTGTTCCTCTTTCTCCTCATACTCATCAGCATCTGCTGTCACCTGAGTTTTTGATTTCAGCCATTCTGACTGGTGTAAGGTGGAATCTCAGGGTTGTTTTGATTTGCATTTCCCTGATGACTAAGGATGTTGAACATTTCTTTAGGTGTTTTTCGACCATTCGARTTTCCTTGGTTAAGAATTCTYTTAACCTAGCTCTATTCCCCATTTTTGATGGGGTAATTTGGTTTTCTGTATTGTCCAGTCTGTTAGTCCATGTCTTTTTATTAGGGAATTGAGGCCATTGATGTTAAGAGATATTGAGGAGTAGTAATTGTTGCTTCCTGTTATTTTTGTTGTTAGAGGTAGAAGTATGTTTGTATGGCTATCTTCTTTTGGGTTTATTGAAAGATTACTTCATGCTTTTTCTAGGGTATTTCTAGGGTGGTTTTGTCATGGAATATCTTGGTTTCTCCATCTATGGTAATTGAGTGTTTTGCTGGGTATAGTAGCCTAGGCTGGCATTTGTGTTCTCTTAGGGTCTGTATGACATCTGCTCAGGATCTTCTAGCTTTCCTAGTCTTTGTTGAGAAGTCTGGTATAATTCTGATAGGTCTACCTTTATATGTTACTTGACCTTTTTTCCTTACTGCTTTTAATAGTCTTTCTTTGTTTAGTGCATTTGGTATTTTGACTATTATGTGACAGGAGGAATTCCTTTTCTAGTCTAATCTATTTGGAGTTCTGTAGGCTTCTTGTATGTTCATGGGCATCTCTTTCTTTAGGTTAGGGAAGTTTTCTTCTATAATTTTGTTGAAGATATTTACTGGCCCTTTAAGGTGGGAATCTTCACTTTCTTTTATACATATTATCCCTAGGTTTGGTTTTCTCATTGTGTCCTGGATNTTGTTTTGATTTGCATTTCCCTAATGACTAATGATGTTGAACATTTCTTAAGGTGCTTCTCAGCCATCCAAATTTCCTCAGGGGAAAATTCTTTTTTAGCTCTGTACCCCATTTTTTAATAGGGTTATTTGGTTCTCTGGGGTTTAACTGTTTGCCTGTATTCCCTTGTATTTCTTTAAGGGAGTTATTTATGTCCTTCTTAAAGTCCTCTATCATTACCATGAGATATGATTTTAAATCAGAGTCTAGCTTTTCTGGTGTGTTGGGATATCCAGGGCTTGCTGTGGTGGAAGAACTGGCTTCTGATGATGCCAAGTAGCCTTGGATTCTGTTGCTTATGTTCTTGAGCTTGCCTCTCGCCATCTGGTTATCTGCTGGTCTTGCTGTCTCTGACTGTAGCTTGTCCCTCCTGTCAGCCTGTGTGTCAGCACTCCTCAGAGACCAGCTCTCTCTGGGCAGTATTTGGSTATGGAGAGCTGTGACACAGGGTCAGCTCCAGGGCACAGATGGAAACCGGAAGGGTCCTGTCCCTGGCTGTTCCTTGGTTCCTGTGTCCTGATGGCTCTGGATAGGTCCCTCTTGGGCCAGGAATTTGAGCAAAAATGGTGGTCTCACCTGTGCTCTCAGGTGTGTCACCACTCCTGAGAGACCAGCTCTCTCCCGGCAGCATTTGGGTATGGAGAGCTGTGGATCAGCTCTGGGACACAGACAGAAACTGGAAGTTATATAACCATTCTGTATTACAAGTTCCTTATGTTAATCATTTGTCTATTATAAGACATTTGTTTCCCATTTTTTACTAGTAGCATAGATAATGCTACAATGAACATTCAAATTGATTTTTCTGTTCAATTCATAGCATTGCTAGGTCAATACTTTATTTTAAAACATTAAATCATGTGTTACTTATTGCCTCCAAAAGCATCATATTATTTGCCTTCTCTTAAATATTGGAAAGCTGTTTTTTCTACATTCTCACCAATACTGAGTATGTTTATTGTTTAATCTTCCATGGCCTAATTTGAGTACTTATGTTCGTTCATTCATTAATTCAGTCATTCAACAAATTTGTTGGCATTTCTTTACTTCAGACCATTATCATACTTACCCACATGGGTAATCACACTTGCATACATATGTGCACACATACATATAGGAACTTATTTTTTTTAGATTTATTTTGATTTATATCTGTCTGTTTCTGTGGGTGCTCTTGGAGCTCAGAAGGGTTATAGATGGTTGTGAGATGCCAGGAACTGAACTTGGGTCCTTTGGAAGAGCATCAAGTGCTATTACCTGCTAGGCTCTTCCTTGTTTTGAGGGTGTGGGTTTTGTTTGTTTATTGAGATAGGGTCTCTTACTAAAACTAGAGCTCAACCACCACTAGGATTACAAGCTTTTGCTGAGGGACCACACTTGTTTCTTCCTCCTTCTTCTCCTCCTCCTCCACTTCTTCTCGTTTCTTGTTTAACATGGGTGCTAGGGATCCAAACTCCAGCATTTGACCTCCTGACTATCTCCCAGGCCCTAAATCAATGTTGCTTAAAAACCTTAAAGTATGCTTAAAAGTGGTAAATGTTCCTCTTGTCTTGTCTTACTTTATAACCAAGTAGCCAGGGAAGTTAGGCTAACCTCATATTTTTCTCAGATCAACAAATAAAAGCTATTTGAAGAAAAACATATTCATCTTATAATCTGACTCCGTGTGTATGTGTGCGCGTGCTCATGAGTGTGCGTGCATGTTAATCCAGTTGCTGTGGGCATTATAGGATGTACATATGTCATCAAATTAGTTTGTGCAACTATTAAATTTTCTAGAAAATGGAGAAAGAAAAGTAAAGGTGGATAAAAAAAGCTGCTGCTTACAAGGGAGATGAAAATAGTTACCACTACCAAAAGTTATAAACTTAGCTTTACACAAAAGTCTTAGATGCAGGCAATGCCATTTCAGTGTACAAGAAAGCAAGTCTTGTGTGTGTGATGAACTCATTAAGACTCTGAAGAACAGAAGTAGTGGGAGGTCTCTTATGATAACTAAGTGGATTTTCCATTTAGAAAAATTAAGACCGATTCTCTTCATAAGGATTTAGGAAAAGAACTTTTACCTTTCTCTGCAGAATTCCTTTTGAAGTCTTGCATAATAATAAAATGCTAATCATTGAATACCTAAAATTATATTACCCTTTTGTTCTAAAAGTATTTTTGAGTGAATATTATAGTCGTGTTAAAAGTACTTCAAGTACTGCACTTGTCCTTGATGAAAGAATGTCTTTTAGAAATAAGTACCTGACCATACAACCTAGAGTTAATACCAATAGGTAGTTGATTATCTGATGAATGCATGAATTCATTAACTAAACATAAAAATTGAACTCTCAACATTGAACCCTAAAATTCAACAATCTAGAATGGGTAAAGAAGAAATCTCTCCAGTCAAGTTTCTCAAATAAAATAAATGGTCTATAGACTAATAAAAAAAAATCTTAGAATCATATAAATGTGGTCAGTTGGTATATAAGATGCTTATTAGCATAAAATGGAAACTCTAGCAGCTCTTCACCAAGGGGGGGAAAATAGCACATATCCAATCCAATAAACAACATGTCCTAAGGTCCTTATTTTATGACAAAAAATAACTAATTTGGGGAGTTCAACCAAAAACATCATAATTCAAAATGAGTGAACTTGTTAACAGAGAAATCTGTATTAGTTACTTTTCTATTGCTATGATAAAATACCATTAGCAAATGCAATTTGACGATTTGTTTTAGCATATAGTTCTAGAGGGCTAGAGTATATAATGACAGGAAAAGCTTGCCAACAATCCCTAGGAACAAGAAGCTGATTCATCACATAATCATCTACACACAAGAAACAGAGAAAGAAAATAGGAAGTGAAGTATGGCTAAAACCCTCAAAGCTGGCCCGCAGTGGTTTACTTCCTCTAGCATGCTAAACCTCTAAAAAGGCTGCATAATGCCCCAAACAACAATATCAGCTGTGTCCAAATGTATATGAGGCTACAAGGGGACATTTAGCCTTCAAACCACTRTATCCCCTGAACAAAGAGRCTAAAGGAATTCAGTGAAGTGCAGTATAACCAAAAAGAGAACCTTAGTGACAATATTTCTTGCCTAAATCCTTTCCTTTAACTTACTGCATTTATTGATTTATGTGTTTTGCGGGGTGTTGAAACAAGGTCTTGTCTAGCTAACTTCTAAGTGACTAAGGATGACCTTGAGCTCCTAATTGTCCTGCCTCCAGTTGACAAGCACTGGAACACAGATCTGTCCCACCACACCTGGCCTCAGAGCTCTTAGACTTGCTCTTGTTGAGAAGCTCTTAGGCTTCTCTGTTGCCTTCATATCAACAATCATCTTTATACCAAAGTGGCAGATTTTGAGATGACATATTTCTCTACCAGATTACAAAATTTCAGTAGTACCTTAAAGGGAGTGAGATACAATAGTGTGTATACCTAATTTTGAGGACTGGAGTTGGTTATTCGGTGAATCTCAAGGATATTTAGTGAGGACAGTCCAAGAAGAGACTGGTAAAACTTTGTCAAGCAGATGACTTTCTGGAATAATCATTAGCACCTTTGTAGTCTACTTGGAGCTACAATTAAATAAATTTATTCATGATCTGTGTCAGAATACAGAGGTCTAAATAAGTTTCTATTACCAGCACTTGGGAGGCAGAGGCAGGCGGATTTCTGAGTTCGAGGCCAGCCTGGTCTACAGAGTGAGTTCCAGGACAGCCAGGGCTACACAGAGAA
>BDUI01000203.1:223339-238970 GCA_002335545.1 Apodemus speciosus
AATGTTACAACATTTTAACTTTAGCATATAGCAGGAACCATACAAGTATGTTCAAAATACAAGTAAAAATTTCTTATTTCAAATTTTATCAAAATTTGATAGGAACACATTGGTTAATTGAAAATCATCCATTTTCTTTATCATATGTCTTCATGTGTATGTATTTATGTATAAAAGAATGAATGAATGTATATGTATTGATGTATGTGTGTATCTCTCAAAAAAATTGAGAGGAAGAACAGTATGACCCATAACATAGTTTCTTATTGCAGAGTTCAAATCACTTTCTCCCTATATGCTCCATATTATAAGAGAAAATAGTCATTGTATAATTTTCAATATTCTCAGATGCTTAGCATATTTTGGGGGACTGGCTTTGGGGGAAGTTATTTGTTTGTTTATGATTTGGTTTTTTTGAAACAGAGTTTTTTTGTATAGCCCTGGCTGTCCTGCAACTATCTCTGTAGACCGGGCTATCCTCTAACTCAAGAGACTCACCTGCCTCTGCCTCCCAAGTGCTGGGATTAAAGGTGTACCCTGCCACACTCTAATGTTATGTAGACCAGTCTTTCACTCATGGAGAATGTTAAGGAAACTCTTTTGTAGTCATCATGGTTTTCTTTTGGTTATTTTAGTAAGATAAATCTTTTTTATGAGGCAGCACATTTTTTTCTGATGTTATTGTTATTACAGTCAGGATGTATTCCCGTAATACTAAGCCAAATCTCTGTTTCTTCTAAAATAAGCTGCCTCCATCTTCTATATAGTGGTCTTTCAGACATGTGAATGCACAATCCTATTTCACATTACTTAGTTCCCTCTCAAAGAAAGTGCCATTTATCATTATAAAAAAATTAAATGGTATGTTCTCTTCCATTTTCAGAAACTATTATTTGCTGTAATATTATTATAATTGTTTATTCCCAAAGCTACTATTAGAGAGATTGATTTAAAACCAAGATTAATCTGGCACATTTACCGAGTGCCTACCTTGTGAAAGGATTTAGTATGGCAGTTCCTGAGCCTGGATAAAACAAGAACGTTCGATAAGGCAGATAAGTTCATTAGTTACATATGATGTCAGCTTTATATCAGCTTTTACTGTAACTGTGGCCTCTCCTGCTCCTTTCTCGCTGTTCTAACTTTGATGCTAGTGTTGCCAGACCTGCAGTTTTTCTTATTTRCATGTGACAGTTATTTTCAGTCTCTGATCTCCTGAGGCATTTTCCTTATAATTAACAATAAAATAGAACTTGAACTTAAAATTGAAAGCCCTACTTCCGTATGCTTGAAATGTTATTATTCCTTTTGCTTTAATAGAAAGCTTGCATAAATGATTAACAGATTTTTTTGCTTCCATCTTAACTTTTATTACAATTTATACAACTTTACAGTCTTTTCCTGGCTCTATTGTTGCTTGGCTTCAGATAGATCCTATTTGCTCTCTCTTATTCTTTAATATTTTGGAAATTATACCATTTAACACCCTTTGTTGTTTTGCTTGCAGATACTGATTCTCATAGTCAAATAGATTCACTATTTCATTTTTATTAATGTACTTTTTATTCACCATTATATAAAGAGGAGACCTATCACACGTCGTATTCAAATAAGATTTCTACATATTGACAGCTTTTGCCTGAAGGTAGACAATGAAGAATGATGTATCTTTCACAGTATGAATATTATGGTCACTTAGAAAAATAGTTTAAAAATGAAAACAGTATTGCCTTGAATGTCTCCCTATGTCTGTCTGCCAACCTCAGTATCTTCTCCTATCCTGACTACATAACAGCATTCTGAAATTAACTCATAGGAATTGAAATATATTGTTCTTTTAAAACATGAGTATTACTGTCATTAATTTTATTTCTCAAGTGTGAGTTCATTATACATAGGGAATTCTGTCTGAAATATCAGGAGAGATTATTTTTTCGGTTTTACTAGCTGGTCCTTGAAATATACTCTCATTTCTGTTTAATAAGCTGAGAAAATCGGGAGATTTTCTTTCTACTATAATGTTTATTATTTAATTCCATTTACCTCTTATTACTCAAGTCAATATCTTGATCTTCAAAAGCAAACTGATTTTATTTGTGTAAAGTTAAAAAGTCAGGGAGCAGTGAGATGGCACAGCAGGTAAGATTGTCTGCCAACAAGACATGAACACAAATAAATAAATAAATAAATAAATAAATAAATAAATAAATAAATAATAAATAAATAAATAAGTTGGCCTTTTTTTTTTAATCAGTTGGGTATGGTAGTTAATACCATAGTTAATACCTGTAATTTCAACACTGGTGGTTGGGTGTTCAAGGACAGTCCAAGCTACATAAGGACTATAAGACCAGTTAGGTATGTATAATCAAGCACAAATTTTTTTATTGGATATTTTCTTTATTTCCATTTTAAATGTTTTCCCCTTTCCAGGTCTCCCCTTCAGAAACCTCCTATCCCATCCAACCTACCCTGCCTCTGTGGGGTGCTCCTCCACCCACCCACTCCTATCCTACCCTGTCATCCTCCTACACTGGGCCATTAAACACTCTCAGACCGAGGGTCTCTCCTCCCACTGATGTCCAACAAGGCCATCCTCTGCCACATCTGTGGCCAGCACCATGGGTTGCTCTGTGTGTATTCTATGGTTAGTGGTCCAGTCCCCAGGAGCTGCAGGGGGTCTGGCCTGTTGACACTGTTGCTTCCTCCATGGGGCTGCAAACCCTCTCACTCCTTCAATCCTTTTTCCATCTCCTCCATCATGGATCCCCCGAGCTCAGTCCAATGGTTGGCTGCAAGCTTCCTCCTCTGTATTTGTCAGGATGTGGCAGAGCCTCTCAGGAGACAGCCATATCATGCTTTTATCTGGAAGCACTTCCCAGCATCCAAAATAACTTCTGGGTTTGGTGACTGTATATGGGTTGGATCCCCAACTGGGGCAGTGTCTGGATGGCCTTTCCTTCAGTCTCTACACCACACGTTGTCTCCATGATTCCTCCTGTGASTATTTTGTTCACCCTTCTAAAAAGCATTGAAGCATCCACATTTTGGTCTTCCTTCTTCTTAGGCCTCATATGGTCCATGAATTGAATCTTGGGTATTCTGAACTTTTGGGCTAATATCCACTTATCAGTGAGTACATAGTGTGTTTGTTCCTTTGTGACTAAGTCACCTCACTCAGGATGATATTCTGATGTTCCATCCTTTGCCTTCAAATTTCATGAAGTCATTGCTTTTAATGGCTAAGTAGTACTCCATTGTGTAAACGGACCACATTTTCTGTATCCATTCCGCTGTTAAGGGACATCTGGGTTGTTTTCAGCTTCTGGATATTATAAATATGGCTGCTTTGAACATAGTGGAGCATGTGTCCTTATTACATGTTGGAGCATCTTCTCAGTATATGCTGAGAAGTATAGCTGGGACTTCTTCAATTTTCTGAGGAACTATCAGATTGACTTCCAGAGTGGTTGTACCAGCTTCCATCCCACCATCAATGGAGGATGATGGTGGGATTGCAACCGTATCCTCACCAGGATCTTTTTCCATAGCCTCACCAGGATCTGCTGTCACCTGATTTTTTTATTTTAGCTATTCTGACTGGTGTGAAGTAGAATCTCAGGGTTGTTTTGATTTGCATTTCCCTGCTGATTAAGGATGTTTAACATTTTTTTAGGTGCTTCTCAGCCATTCGGTTGCTGTTAGCAGCTACAGTGAACTGGGAAAGAACCTGGGGTTATATGGGAAAAAGAAATGACATCAGGACAACATAGCTGTTCAAGATGTGATCTTTATATGATATTTTGACACTATATTTGAGCTATGGGGAGAATCTCTTGAGATTGGCTCAGCGTGTGTTGACTCCACTGTCAGGTGGCCTGCTGGAATCAGGAAACTGCAAGTCTGGCAGATCAGCAGATTTCAGTGCTCCAGGTGCTGGCTGGCCATGGCTCCCWGGCGAAAACAGGAAGCTGTATTGTTCTAATAAGAACAAAGGGCCAGGAACTTCATGGGCTTAGAACTAATGATTAATGCCTAGATTTGAAAGCCCAGCTCAAACACTAGGGGAAGGAACACCATTCAGTATTCCTCAGTTGAGAATTCTGTTGAGCTCTGTTCCCCATTTTTAAATCGGGTTATTTGGTCCTCTGGAGTCTAAGTTCTTGAGTTCTTTGTATATACTGGATATTAGCCCTCTATCAGATATAGGATGGTAAAGATCTTTTCCCAATCTGTTGGTTGCTGTTTTTGCCTATTAACAGTGTCCTTTTGCCTTACAGAAGCTTTGCAATTTTGTGAGGTCTCACTTGTAGATTCTTGTTCTTAGAGCATAAGCCACTGGTGTTCTATTCAGGAAACTTTCCCCTGTGCCCATGTGTTCAAGATTCTTCCCCACTTTCTCTTCTATTAGATTCAGTGTATCTGGTTTTATGTGGAGGTCCTTGATCCACTTGGACTTTAGCTTCGTACAGGGAGATAAGAATGGATCAATTTGCATCCTTCTACATGTTGACTGCCAGTTGAACCAGCACCATTTGTTGAAATTGATGTCTTTTTTCCACTGGATGATTTTAGCTCCTTTGTCAAAGATGAAGTGACCATAACTGTGTGGGTTCATTTYTGGGTCTTCAATTCTATTCCAGTGATTTTCCTGCCTGTCACTGTACCAATACCATGCAGTTTTTATCACAATTGCTCTGTAGTGTAGCTTGAAGTCAACCAAGTAGAAACAGAAAGAACTATACAAAGAATCAACAAAACCAAGAAATGGTTCTTTAAGAAAAATCAACAGGATAGATAAACCCTTAGCCAGACTAGAGGACACAGGGACAGTATCCAAATTAACAAAATCAGAAATGATAAGGGAGATATAACAACAGAAACTGAGAAAATTCAAAAAATCATCAGATTCTACTAGAAAAGCCTATACTCAACAAAACTGGAAAATCTGGATGAAATGGACAATTTTCTAGCCAGATACCAAATACCAAAGCTAAATCAGAATCAGATAAATGATCTAAACAATCTTATAACCCCTAAAGAAATAGAAGCAGTCATTAACAGTCTCTCTCAAAAAAAGAAAGAAAGAAAGAAAGAAAGAAAGAAAGAAAGAAAGAAAGAGAAAAGAAAGCCCAGGACCAGATGGGTTTAGTGCAGAATTCTATCAAACCCTCAAAGAAGACCTAATACCAATACTTTTCAAACTATTCCACAAAATAGAAACAGAATGAACACTACCCAATTTGTTCTATAAATCCAGTTACGCTGATGCCAAAACCTCACAAAGATCCAACAAAGAAAGAGAACTTAAGACCAATTTCCCTGATGACTATTGATGCAAAAATAAATTCTTACCAATCGAATCCAAGAACACATCAAAACAGTCATCCACCATGATCAAGTAGGCTTCATCCCAGGGATGCAGGGATGGTTCAATATATGGAAATCCATCCATGTAATCCACTACATAAGCAAACTCAAAGAAAAAAAACACATGATCATTTCATTAGATGCTGAAAAAGCATTTGACAAAATCCAACACCCCTTCATCATAAAAATCTTGGAAAGATCAGGAATTCAAGGTCTGTACCTAAGCATAGTAAAAGCAATATACAGCAAACCAGTAGTCAATAGCAAACTAAATGGTGAGAAATTTGAAGCAATCCCACTGAAAACAGGAACTAGACAAGGCTGTCCACTCTCTCCCTATCTGTTCAATATAGTACTTGAAGACCTAGCAAGAGCAATTAGCTAACAAAAGGAGGTCAAAAGGATACAAATTGGAAAGGAAAAAGTCAAAGTTTCACTATTTGCAGATGATATAATAGTATACTTACATGAGCCCAAAAACTACCAGAGAACTCCTAAACCTTCAAACAAATCATTAGCCTTCCTATACTCAAAGTATAAAGAGGCTGAGAAAGAAATTAGGGAAACGACACCCTTCACAATAGTCACAAATAATATTAAATAGCTTTGTGTGACTCTAACCAAACAAGTGAAAGATCTGTATGACAAGAACTTTGTCCCGACCCACGGGACTCAGTTATTCGTGAGTCCGAGRAGGATCTGGCCTGAAAGCAGAACAGTTGGGATAAGAGAGTGACACCAAGCGAAATCCTTGTCAAGGTCTGTTTATTGTAACAAAGGTAGGAGGTTTTAAACAGTAAAGTGAGGGAACAGAGAAGGGTGATACATCTGAAACAATCAGGTGAAACATCCTGAATGCGAGGGTAAGGAAGGTTGGGCAAAGGTCAGTTTACTGACTAGCTAGTTCCTGCAGGAGGCTCAGGTGAGTAAATATTTAGTCAGTTTACTGTTTAGCCAGTTCCTTGGAACAGCAGGTGGAGAAGAATGCTAAATCCGTTGCATACGTGACTTAGGAGCACCTGTAAGATGGTAGCACTCCAGCCCCTTAATTTTAGGCATTGTTTCCAACAGAACGTCAAGTCTCTGAAGAAAGAAATTGAAGAAGATCTCAGAAAATGGAAAGATCTTCCATGCTCATGGATTGGCAGGGTTACTATAGTAAAAATGGCCGTCTTGCCTAAAGCAATCTACAGATTCAATGAAATCCCCTTCCAATTTCCAACTCAATTCTTCATAGAGTTAGAAAGAACAATTTCCAAATTTATCTGGAATAACAAAAAACCCAGGAACATGAAAACTATTCTCAACAACATAAGAACCTCTGGCAGAATCACCATCACAAAACAAATTTTTAAGAAGTTGGTGAAAAAAATATTTTATTATTTAAAATTAATCCTAAAAGGGAAGTAAATTCATGACTTGTAAACAAGTCCATAGTTATGTCTTATCAAAATATTGATTTTCATAAGATTTTAGGATTCAGAGTCATATTGGTTAATTTCCCATAGCTATACTAAAATCTACCCATGAAATTGATAGTCATTGCAGGCAAATCTTTACCTATCTCTACTCCATACTCTGTTTTTTATACCTTTACATGAGAATCCAGTCTCATAAGAATCTTCCTTTTATGATCATCTAAATAAAACCCATACAACTATTTTTTCTTTTTTTTTATTTTCTATATTCTTTGTTCACATTCCAAAGGCTTTCCCCTTTCCCAGTTCCCCCCTCACCAGATGTCCCATAAGTCCTCTTCCCTCCACCCATTCCCCAGTCACCTCCCCCCCCCACACACACCATTTCTCTGTTCTGATACTCTCCTACAAAAGTGGATCCAGTCTTTTGGGACCAGGGTCCTCCCCTTCCTTCTTCTTGGGAATCTTTTGATTTGCTAATTGTGCCTTGAGTATTCAGAGCTTCTGGGCTCAATAATATCCACTTATCAGTGATTGCATTTCATGTGTATTCTTTTGTGATTGGATGATATTTTCCAGATCCAACTATTTCTCCTTGGGCTGGAGTGGAACAAACACTTAATGAGTTTGTAGGAACTGTACTTCCAGCCAGTGCTGCCACTTCCTCTTCTGTCTCACTTTAACACTACCTTGCTTCCTGAATATCACTTTCCTTTCCTATAAAACTGGCATAATATCCATCCACCCTCACATGCAACACAAATGAAATTGTGAGCCCTCTAGTTGTTACCATCATCTTAGATCACCAGAAGTGTACTACACAAGTATTCAGAGATGGCAGACAGGAAGATGGAGAAGGGCAGGACCCAGATGGTGGGCCTAGCTGTGATACTAGACAAGATGACATTTTCAAACTGAGAAGCAATCATTTTATTAATCTATTAGCCACAAGGTGGAAAGTAGCATTGAGCATTTTCTTTAAAACAAGATGAATTACAGAAAGAATTTAGGACAAAATCTTTGGTAATTTACTTTCGGCAAACTAATTTTTCATGTGGACCATTGGTGATTAGGTGATCATACAGGTTTTTTTTTCCTTTTTCTTTTATTGTTATTTGTTTCGTTTTGTTCGTTTGTCTGGTTTTTGTTTTTTTTATAAAATAGGAAAAAGATTTCCTAAATAATATGAAAGGAATAAGGAAAAACCACTGGAAAGTATACTCCTTTGTAATCATCACTTATCCAAGATTGTCCCATGATCATATATGTGTCATTGGTGCTTTGTTTCAAAACACTTTTCAAAATCCTGTACAGCCAGCACGTAATAAATGGCATAATACTGGTAAAATTAACTAATGTTTCCTTGTATAAGCACAAAATTATTTTGTCAATATTCATTTGAACTACAACCTACATTGCGGGGTATTATGTCTACAACTTAACAAAATAATTTACTATACCTTTACTTAAATCGAAATGAAAAAGTCTGATTAATATCTGTTTAAAATACTTAGTTCAGTACAATATTTCTTCCATATTTGTCTAACCAGTTTAACTTTAAAATTCACTTTTGGTTTGGTTTTGTTTTTACTATGGGTTATTCCTTCAGTGAACATACGAATACATCTAACTGAAGACCTACAAATGTTCCTATATTGGTAGGCAGAACCTCCCACAAAGTACTTTTCCAAGGTTTTATTTGCATAGATTCTCCTTCAGAGGTTGCTTCTGAGATCCAAACAACCCCAGAAATGCAAGCAGGAAAATGACCTGCCTTGCTATTTGGAGTTTTCACATATACTGTATAAATTTATTTAAATCTCAACCTCAGACCACCTCCAAACTTTAAAGAAAGAAATACCTGGCATCCTAAAGTTGTACTTTGCCAGAGTATTGGATGAATGACAACTAACCTTCTGGGAAACACAGATGTTGTGGTTACTATTCCTAGTGTTTTATACACTGTATCATTCAATGTGGTAACAACTCTATTATCCTTACTTTTCAGATGGAAAATTGAAGCAAAAGAAGTTTAGGAACTTGTCTAAGGTTTAACATTTAGCATGTAGCAGCACCAGGATTTAAGCTCAGGCAGTCTTAATCCATCAGGCATCAATAGCGTTCCCTCCCATTCCCTTATCAAGTAGTTAAGTAAGGTGACTGGATATCCAGCATCATGGACCTGGGAGATTTGGGAAACACATTCAGTCACTATAAAAGATATCTTTATAGTCAAAAACTTTTTACTCAAGTGACCTTAAGCAAGGAGGAATTCTGGGGAGGTTATAGTGTTAACTCATGGAACTCAAGAGAAAGAACAGGGTCTAGGCTATAGAGGGACTAAGCCAAACCTAGAAAATGAGAAGCCAGGCTTGCCCTCTTCTCAAATGTGTGTCAGATGTCCATGAAGGACAAACAGAAAGTAAACACTACTCTCTTCCAAATAAGATGTTCTCAGAAAAGGGGAGTGTGAGATTGATGTAAAGTACCTCTTCTCCACAGACCTCAGATACACACCATGGAGGGGCCTGGTGTACTTACTTGCCTTCTTCCTAAAAGGAATATGCTTATCCTCAATCCCCAGTATTCATCTTGTCCCTTTACTCGTACACAATAACTCATACAACCTTCCTTCTTTTTCTCCCTATCCTTTCTTTTCCCAATAATTTCCTATTGGCTTTTCATAGTCCTTGGGGTTTCCCCCTTCTACTTCCTATTTGATAGACTCCATATTTTCAAGCTCGAGGGAGCCTCCAAAATCTTCTTATCCTACCTAACCATTTCTGCTGAGCCCCTCACTCTAGCCAGGCCATAGTCCAATCTGATCTGGTAACACCATAAACGTAGTTGCTCTTCCAGGTTCTTGCCAGGGCAATTCCTGTTGTTTATAAAGCCCTTTCCCACTCCTTTCCATCAAAATCTAGTCCATTTTTCAAGGCTCCAAGTCACTTGCTTTAAAGATTCTTTGTTCATTTGTTGTTTGGGTTTTTTTTTTTTTTTTTTTTGAGACAGTATTTCACTATGCAGCCCAAGCTGGCTTCAAACTTAACAGTGAACATCCTGCTTTGGTTTCATGAACGCCGATATAATGGGCATGAACCACCACCACACCTGACTTTATCAAAAAAGTCTTATGTGATCCTGTCAACACATAGGGTGACTAACTATACTTGTATGCCCAGGAATTCCAGGACATGTGACTTTGAATACATAGGATATTTGTGGGCAAACCAAAATACTTCAGATATCCTACAGTACCCCACTATCTCCTCTATTGCATTGATTGAACAAAAAGCACTGTGAAAATGCCCATAGCTACTACTTAAAGCATTGAAAAAAGGTTCTTTTTCTAAAGAAAAAAGGTTTTTTTACTTACACTCTAATCGTAGAGGCCCATTTGATTCCCACTTCACACAGAATACATTATTATGCTCACAATAATATAAACCAATAACATTTATAAAGTAGTTTTCAGTTAGCACTGTTTCTTTCTATGTTAACATATTTGTCTTTATTATTCCAGCCCAGATGACTTACTTAATGCCTTGAATGAGGGTATCAGCCGTGCTGATGTCATCATCACGTCAGGAGGTGTATCCATGGGGGAAAAGGTATGGAAAAATAGGCTCATGGAACTTAGTCACTTTATGATTTTACCTTTGATCATCTACTGTGGTTTGGTAGTGTTTTGATTTGATTTCTGCTTCTACAGTAAAACACTCTGACCCAAAGTAACACAGATATGGAAAATATTTACAGGAACTCAAACAAGAACTTGAAGCAGAAATATTAAGGAATGCTGCTTGCTGACTAGATTGCAGGCTCCTGCTGAGCTAGCTTCCTCATCTAGTCCAGGACCACCTATCAAGAGAATAGTACTGCCTTTTGGTTGAGCCMTCCTACATCATTTAATAATTAAGACCATCCCTCACAGAAATACCCATATACCAACCTGATAAAGGTAATTGAGACTGCTTTTTCAGGTAATTCTAGGCTGCGTCAAGTTGACCATTAACAATAATACTACGTAGGCATCTCATATTCATTATCAGAATCCCACAAAACTAAAAGCATGAAGGCTTCAAAAAGTGCTGGAATGCTGGTCTTTCAAAAAAAAAAAAAGATGCCATGGAATTAATCAAGGGCTTTATATCAGGAGCATCTGGGAAAATCTCACCAACTGTAGAGTGCCTTTTGCTCATACTTGGAGACATGTTTTTCACTTACTTTTACATTGTGACTTTCTTTATATGTTATATTTATGCCCAAGATAAAGATCCACCTTCCTTCAATTTGAACATGACCTCACAGAGGCCATCTCACTCACCATATTCTTCAGCCTCTGCTCCCAACAAGAAGAACCAGGAAGAGGTTTCTTTGGCCTTCTTTATGCAACACTCATAATGATTGATAATTGCAGTGAAAAAATATATACATATGTATGACTTTATATGACTATTTTGTACACAGTATATCTTTTTTTTTTTTTNTTTTTTTTTTTTTTTTTGAGACAGTATTTCACTATGCAGCCCAAGCTGGCTTCAAACTTAACAGTGAACATCCTGCTTTGGTTTCATGAACGCCGATATAATGGGCATGAACCACCACCACACCTGACTTTATCAAAAAAGTCTTATGTGATCCTGTCAACACATAGGGTGACTAACTATACTTGTATGCCCAGGAATTCCAGGACATGTGACTTTGAATACATAGGATATTTGTGGGCAAACCAAAATACTTCAGATATCCTACAGTACCCCACTATCTCCTCTATTGCATTGATTGAACAAAAAGCACTGTGAAAATGCCCATAGCTACTACTTAAAGCATTGAAAAAAGGTTCTTTTTCTAAAGAAAAAAGGTTTTTTTACTTACACTCTAATCGTAGAGGCCCATTTGATTCCCACTTCACACAGAATACATTATTATGCTCACAATAATATAAACCAATAACATTTATAAAGTAGTTTTCAGTTAGCACTGTTTCTTTCTATGTTAACATATTTGTCTTTATTATTCCAGCCCAGATGACTTACTTAATGCCTTGAATGAGGGTATCAGCCGTGCTGATGTCATCATCACGTCAGGAGGTGTATCCATGGGGGAAAAGGTATGGAAAAATAGGCTCATGGAACTTAGTCACTTTATGATTTTACCTTTGATCATCTACTGTGGTTTGGTAGTGTTTTGATTTGATTTCTGCTTCTACAGTAAAACACTCTGACCCAAAGTAACACAGATATGGAAAATATTTACAGGAACTCAAACAAGAACTTGAAGCAGAAATATTAAGGAATGCTGCTTGCTGACTAGATTGCAGGCTCCTGCTGAGCTAGCTTCCTCATCTAGTCCAGGACCACCTATCAAGAGAATAGTACTGCCTTTTGGTTGAGCCMTCCTACATCATTTAATAATTAAGACCATCCCTCACAGAAATACCCATATACCAACCTGATAAAGGTAATTGAGACTGCTTTTTCAGGTAATTCTAGGCTGCGTCAAGTTGACCATTAACAATAATACTACGTAGGCATCTCATATTCATTATCAGAATCCCACAAAACTAAAAGCATGAAGGCTTCAAAAAGTGCTGGAATGCTGGTCTTTCAAAAAAAAAAAAAGATGCCATGGAATTAATCAAGGGCTTTATATCAGGAGCATCTGGGAAAATCTCACCAACTGTAGAGTGCCTTTTGCTCATACTTGGAGACATGTTTTTCACTTACTTTTACATTGTGACTTTCTTTATATGTTATATTTATGCCCAAGATAAAGATCCACCTTCCTTCAATTTGAACATGACCTCACAGAGGCCATCTCACTCACCATATTCTTCAGCCTCTGCTCCCAACAAGAAGAACCAGGAAGAGGTTTCTTTGGCCTTCTTTATGCAACACTCATAATGATTGATAATTGCAGTGAAAAAATATATACATATGTATGACTTTATATGACTATTTTGTACACAGTATATCTTTTTTTTTTTTTGGTTTGGTTTTTTGGATTTGGTTTTTTCAAGACAGGGTTTCTCTGTATAGCCCTGGCTGTCCTGGAACTCACTCTGTAGACCAGGCTGGCCTCGAACTCAGAAATCTGCCTGCCTCTGCCTGGCAGAGTGCTGGGATTAAAGGTGTGCACCACTACCGCCTGACTGCAACATGTTTTCATTATCAAGTTTCTCTTAATATCACAAGCGCATACCCTAAATTCAGGACTGTTTAATGTTAAATGTATTTTCAAGGGTTGTTTTATACAGAATTTATTTTAGTTTCTAAGGAGCAAAATGTGGGATAATGCTGAGCAAACCTAATGTTTGCCTTTCCTTATACCTCTACAGAGGCAAAACCTTATGGGCACACAGGCATGGCAGTTATAATGAAAATGTTGTAAGCAGAAGATGAATATTTCTGAATCTAATCTATTAGTGCTAACAAAGATATCATCTATCTTAGAGTTTTATTTAGAAGAAAACAAAGCCAATATATTTAAGCATACTGGTTTTCTTTAGTCTACTATCTCTGTTGCAATATTCTTACACTAGAACTTTAATTCACCAGGCAAGAGATTTTAAGATAAGGATATCTCAAACTATTCATTGTCCTTATCTCCTAAAGATTTACTGGAATTGCTAGGGTCAGAACCTGGGCTCTGGCAACCGTTACAATCAAGGTTCAGTCACTTTCTTCAGTAGGCTAGTTTAAACAAGCAATGATGAAAAGAAGAAAAAGGAAATTTACATAACTTGATCACACTGAGATAGTAAATAGGTTCAGTGACCTCCTAAATGCAAGTCTATCTTCAGGATCCTAACATGAAGTTCAAGTTTAAACACAATTCAAGATATATGTCTAACTAAACAGCCCTGGTCCAGGTATGGCTCCACCCATCACTGACCATTAATTTAGTTCTAGGCTCTCCTGCCAGGTGGTCTGGCAAGTTGTCAGAACTGTGTGAAATTTCTTTTGGGAAGTTTGACTAGCCAGGTATGATGGTATATGCTTCTGATCGTAGGTTTGTTAAGGCGAAGCAGGAAATCTGTGACCCTGAGACTAGACTGAGGAGTCTTGGTGAATGTTTCCTCTGGTAGTAAAATTACAAAAGTTTTATGTATCAAATCTCTAGATCATGTAAATCAAACAGTGTTAATCACTTTTTATCATTTTCATAAAATATCTGATATAAACGATGTAAGAGAGTAAGGCTTTATTTTAGCTGTTGTTTTCAGAGGTTTCAGTCCATCATGGCAAAGAGGTCCTTGTGGAACAAAACAGCTCACATCAGGGTGGCCAGGAAGCAGAGAGGAGCCTACACATGATAGAGCCTTCTCCCTTTTCCCATTCATTCTTTCTGATAAGCACGGTTTTCTCACTTAGTGAGTCCTTTCAGCRGTGTGCTTACTAATCTAGGCATTCAACAGACCAATCATACTGATGTAAGCTTAACAGTCACAGTTTCTGATATGTGTATTAATACCAGTTTATTGTAGGAATCTAACCTGGGGCCAAGTGAGCATCTCTTCTTGGACATGGCAGCTCCTCCCATGAAACTTTTAAAAGAGTAGCATATCAAACAAGTCTAACTGTTTCCACTGTCTCTTCTTATAAAATGCAAAACCAACCTATGGTCCTCTAGTGGCCCTCTAGGAACTTTGGAGATAATTTTAAATGTAAAAGAATTTTAACATTTTCTTTCTCTTAAATTTAAGTCTGAATTTTAGAAGTCCCTAATTCTTCAAACCAACAACAACAACAACAAMAAAAAAAAAAAAAAAAAACTTGAAAATAAACACAAGGCCTAGAGTGGAATCTCTGTGTGTTAGAGCACTGGCTATTCTTCTAGAGGACCCAGGTTTGGCTCACAGCACCTACATGGTAACCAACATCCGTAACTGTAGTTGAGGCTCTCATGCCCTCTTCTGGCCTTCACAGACACAAATAAATATGCAGGGAAGACACTGATACACATAGAGTATAAATAAATAAGTCCTTTTTTTCACAATGCTTATAAATAACAAGTTTGGGACACGTTTCACTCAGTCATAAGTATGGGATCTTTGTTCTTTGTCAGGCTTCTTTAATCAGAAGTATAAACCCAACTGGAAAATCATGTGAAAATAATTTTGATGTTGTAGGAGAACATTAATTAATATTAAAGATGCAGTGGGTGGGGAGGGGCTCAGTCAATAAAGTGCTTGTAACACAGGAATAAGGACCTGAATTCAGATCTCAGAAACTCAAAGTGCCAGCAGCATGCATTGTAATACCATAGCTATAGAAGTGGAGACAGGAAGATAGGACCCACATCAGTGAGCTCCAGGTTCAGTGATAAACCTACTTAAAAACTGAGGTGGAAATGGACCAATGAAGTGGCACAACATGTGAAAATGCTTGCTTTGAAGCCTACTGACCCAGTGCGGGTCTCAGAACACACTCAGTGGAAGGATAGAATCAATTCCCACAAGTTGTCTTCTAAACTATACATATGTTCCTTAGCATGATCACACACTCACACCCATGTGCTTTCTACCCCCTCTTCTCCCTCCGTTCTCCTCCCTTTCCCCTCCCCTCCCCTCCCCTCCCCTTCCCTTCCCCTCCTTTCTCCTCTCCTCCTCCATAACTCCCTTAAATGGTAGAGAGCAATTGAGGCAGATATCTAAAGTCACCCTCTAGTATCCACATCTATGCCCACTACACACACACACACACACACACACACACACACACACACACATCCCACAAGTAAGTTCATTAAAATTGAGTGAACTAGATTGCTCTTGCCTCTTGGCACTCTCACCTCTCTGCCCCTCCTCCCCTTCCCCCTCTCTCCATGTGGTCATGGCC
>BDUI01000203.1:261848-273658 GCA_002335545.1 Apodemus speciosus
GAATCCAGCTCTTGGTCTATATCTTTTTATTGGGGAATTGAGTCCATTGATGTTAAGAGATATTAACTTATCTCCTGCTGTTTTTGATGTAATTTTTATGTTTGTGGTTACCTTCTTTTGGGTTTGTTGAAGGGAGATTACTTTCTTGCTTTTTCCTGTGTGTAGTTTCCCTCCCTTTGTTGGTGTTTTCCATTCATTATCCTTTGAAGGGCTGGATTTGTGGATAGATACTGTGTAAATTTGTTTTTGTCATGAAATATCTTGGTTTCTCCATTTATGGTAATTGAGAGATTTGCTGGATATAGCAGTTTGGGGTAGCATTTGTGTTCTCTTAGGGTCTGCATTGACATCTGCCCAGGCTCTTCTGGCTTTCATAGTCTCTGGTGAGAAATCCGGTGTAATTCTAATAGGTCTACTTATATATGTTACTTGACTTTTTCCCTTACTGCTTTTTTTTTAATTTTTTGGTTTTTCGAGACAGGGTTTCTCTGTGTAGCCCTGGCTGTTCTGGAACTCATTCTATAGACCAGGCTGGTCTCGAACTCAGAAATACACCTGCCTCTGCTGGGATTACAGGCGTGCACCACCACTGCCTGGCCCTTACTTTTAATATTCTTTTTTTGTTTAGTACATTTGGTGTTTTAATTATTATGTGACTGGATGAATTTCTTTTCTGGTCAAATCTATTTGGAGTTCTATAGGCTTCTTGTATGTTTATGGGCATCTCTTTCTTTAGGTTAGGGAAGTTTTTTTCTATAATTTTGTTGAAGACATTTACTGACCCTTTCAGTTGGAAATCTTCACTTTCTTCTATGCCTATAATCCCTAGGTTTGGTCTTCTCATTTTGTCCTGGATTTCCTGGATATTTGGGGTCAGGAGCTTTTTGCATTTTTCATTTTCTTTGATTATTGTATCAATGCTTTCTATGGTATCTTCTACATCTGAGATTCTCTCTTCTATCTCTTGTATTTTGTTGTTGATGCTTGGATCCATGACTCCTGACTTCTTTCCTAGGTTTTCTATGTCCTGAGTTGTTTCCCTTTGTGATTTCGTTATTGTTTCTACCTCCTTCTTTAGATCCTGGATGACTTTGTTTAATTCCTTCACCTGTTTTGTTGTGTTTTCCCTTAGTTCTTCAAGGGCTTCTCCTGTTTACTTGTGTTCTCCTGTATTTCTTCAAGGGAGTTATTTATGTCCTTCTTGAAACCCTCCATGAAGCCCTCCATCAGCATCATGACCTATGATTTTAAATCCAAATCTTGCTTTCCTGGTGTATTGGGGTACCCAGGACTTGCTGTTGTGGGAGAATTGGGTTCGGATGGTGCCATATTGCCTTGATTTCTGTTAGCAACATTCCTATGTTTGCCTTTTGCCATCTGGTTATCTCTGATATTAGTTGGTCCTGCTGTCACTGGCTGGAGCTTGCCCCTCCTGTGTGCCTGCAGGCCTATCTCAGCAACCCTGGGTGACCTGGCTTTCCCCTGGCACAAATTGCTGTGGTGCTGCTGAGATCCTAGGTGCAGGTAGAGTCCTGGTGGAGTGTGTCCCAAGTGATTCTCTACTCTGATGATCCCTGCCTACCAATCTGTTGCACAGTCACAGGAGCAAAAATGGCGGCCAAGATCCACTCTCTTATAATTGTATTTGGGTATGTAGCTCTGTGGCCCTGAGCAAGTCTGGATGCAGGCTGTGCTGGCTGTCTTCACCACGCCGCTGGGTGTATCTGTATATTTCATAATGTATGAGAGAGTCTGCTGTGACAAATGCCATCATACAGACCTAAAGGGTTAAAGAGCTCCAGAGCTCATTCATAGCCTGCAGTCGGTAGAATTTATGGCCTATGGAGGTCCACATGTATAGCCTTAGTAAATATGTATAGTAAAACAGTCGTAAGCACTTACTGTATGCCAGGCATTGTTCAAAGCACTTCCTGTTTACTCTCACAACATCCCTATGGTTCCTACTACAGATAAATAAACCAGGGCAGAAATGTGTTCATAGTCACATAACTAGCACAGAAAAACTACAAGGTTCAAACTTGCAGCCATGGCCCCAGAGTGCACTGAACTATGGAAACAGGTTGGTATGAGACCTCACAGGGGTGGGGGGGGATAACAACTTTAAGATTCAGACTATAAAGTTCTTGAATAGTAAGTGAAAGCATCTGAATTTATTCTAGAGACAAAAACTGTTAAGAAACTCTTGATCAAGGATGTATGAGTAGAACTGCACATTTAGGACCAATGTTTGGAAGCTTCAAGAAGATCCAGTTAAACTAGAGGGAGGTAGAAGACACCAGTTGGGAGAAAAATGAGGTTGTGCTGGCTAGAGTGGCTGATAAGGAAGAGGGACAGGCAAGCTCACTGCTGGAGAGAACAATAGGAAGAATTAATAAATAATACAGGCTCTGGAGAGCTAAGAAATGAACCCAAGTCTTCAGTCAGAAAATGTTAGACAACTAATGAGAAAAATCAGAAAAGTTTCATTTTGTAGAGGAATATTTAAAAGTTCTGGTTAGAAGTTCAAAAACGTCTGGGCTGGAGATGGACTACTCAGGAGCTCATTCATATAATTCACCCAAGAGGGTGAATTAACAATAAGCCAAACAGACAGGCCCTCAGGGTATTGGAGAAAGACTGGAATGAAAT
The DNA here is from genome assembly GCA_002335545.1 of Apodemus speciosus. Classification (NCBI taxonomy): domain Eukaryota; kingdom Metazoa; phylum Chordata; class Mammalia; order Rodentia; family Muridae; genus Apodemus; species Apodemus speciosus. The sequence goes on from BDUI01000203.1 coordinate 264,498, forward strand.
ATACTTGTAGAAGACAATATCTATCAAGGAAAGGGAACCAATTGCTAGACACAAAAGAAATAAGAATGAAGTCCCAAGAATGTGAATGAAATAAAAAAAAAAAAGAATGTTAATTAGGCAGTCATTTATGAACTGAAAGAGTAGAATTTCAGTAGTGACAATGAAACTCATTAAAAAACACAAATTGAATATAAATGCTTTGGTGTGAAGCTGTGTGTGAGAGAACATGCTACTTCAAACTGATAGCATTGTGGGAGCAGGGTCTGAGTAAGGAGAAACAAACTGATGGCGGTATGGAAGCAGGGTCTGAGTAAGGAGAAACAGCAGCCGTGGGCACAGAAAGTTAACAGACTTCTGTATGAGGAAGACAATGAAAGAAGGTCTGAGTTTAATGACCCCAGTAGCTCAATAAACCTGGAAAAGGAAAGACATTTTTCTTTCAGAAATAGAAAATGGGGTAGGTACAAAGTGGTTACAGTGAACTTTGAAAGTTATTAATTGGTGAAATAGTTCTACTTTAATCTTTTTAATCTATTGATCAGTGCCATTTAATCTACTCACATTAAATCACCAAAACTAAAAATTAAGCATACACACTATATTCAAGTTTTTGGTCTTAGTAACGTAAATTTAAATAAAAGGCTTAATGGTTCTTTCAGATTTTATTGCTGTACAGAAGTTAACCAGAGCTCTATGCTGTCATATTGTAAACCATATCACACAGTGGGACATAGAACATAAACAGGTCATTTCCAAGTGAATGTCATTAAGTGATGTTGGGAGGAGATGCTTTGGATGACTTACATTTTAAAAATTCTTGGCTAACAAACAAAGCTTTGCAGCTGTAACCATTACCAATTGTGATCTTCAAGAAACTCTACCAAGGTAAGTATCTCCCCTCAGTTATAGAAAGTAGTGCATGACTATACAGAATCAAAGCCGGCTGTGCCCTGTTATTCCACTTATTATTGTTCTAGAACTAAATAATATATTGTATTCTGACATGCTTAGCAGTTAAGTATTGTGCTTGATGCTCTTGAGAGAATTACATTCTACAGAGTCCACCCATAAATTAGCATGAAAGTTAAAGATGGAAAACTTGCTCAATTCTGGCCTTTTTTTCTTTGTTTTCCTTTGTGTTTGTTTTGTCTATTTAAAAAAATTTTTTTTCTATGTAGCCTTGGCTGGGTGGGAACTTGATATTAAACCAGGCTAACCCCAGGTTTGCAGAAATTCTCCTGCTTCTGAGCACTAGGAGTACAACAAGTGTATGCACAATACTTATCTCATGTATTTAGTCTTTTACAATAATCCAGTTCATTAAGAAACATTAACTAACTTCATACAAGATGCTAGGCTCCACAGTAGGCACCAAGGATATGAGGATTAATAAGGCCTTCCTTGTAACCAGTGACAAAGTACGAGAAAGGGAATATATGTATGTGTATATATATGCACGTATGTATGCATATGTATGTATGCATGTGTATTATAGTCAATATGTGGTTCACTAAAAGAATGAATAAGTCAGGTCCTCAAGTACAGTCAAGATGCAAAGATTTTATGAAAGGCAGAAATCACAGTTGGTAATCCCACAAGGAGACAGTAATAGAGGGGAAAACAAGATGTCGGTGAAAGCACAAAAGAGAAGATACCAGAAGTAACAATAAGAGGAAACAAGCACAAAACTAGGACTGGGGAGAGCGTCAAGAGAAATGCAGAGTGATCCAATCTAGCAACTCAGACTCTTTGGAACGGGGCTCAATATCCAGGGAGATAATCCAGCAAAGCTGCAGGTTTAGACAGTACAAGGAGTTAGACGAAATATTAAAAAAGAGTGCAGGCCGTTGCCGTTGTCAAGGTGACACTGACAAAAACAAGGCAACAGAAGGAACACAAGTCCTTCTCTCTCCTACTCATTGCCAAGTTCTCTCTAGTCTAATGCAACCTCTTGTGGAGTCCAACAAAGCCTGCGGGGTGGAGAAAGCAATGCACTTCTCAGAGAGCTCCAGCATACCGCAGGGCAGTCACCATGGAAGATTTGGAGAGACAACACCTCATTCACCTAGAACAGGTGACATTTGAGCTGATTTCTGAAAAATCAAAATAAGCCCCAAATGAGAAGTGCAGAGGGAGGGATTTCAGACCAGGAAGGACAAAAGGACCGGAACTTCAGGAAGGAAGCCCTCAGTGCAAGAGGGATGAGGATGTATTCTGAAATATGGACCAACACCACCTGGAGCTGACTGCCACCAGTGTGAAGGCTTCAGGGTTTAGTACTCAGTTCATCTCCAGCCTACAGCATGGATCTCCAAGAGCACCTGAAGATCCTGACAGTTTAAGAAAGAAGTCAGTAAACACCAACTGAATGTAAGGCGTCATACTAAAAAAAGTTCCTGTAAACAAACAGTGCGCTCTATCGAGCACACCTGTTCCTCTGCTCATATTTTGTTCCCTGGTTAAGGGCACCAACATGAACCCAGTATGCAGAGCCAAAACTTTTGTCATCTTGCATCTTTCTCAGCTCCCACGCATTCAGTGAGTCACCAAATTCTGACTCTACTCAAAGTTCCCAAATTAACCTCCTCCTTTTCTTTCCCTCCACCCCATAATTGGTCTCAGCCTGCAGAATTGCTCTCCTCAGATCTTTCCTTTTCATTGCTATTGGAGTGACCAAACCAGATTGTAAATCTGGAAAACCTCTACAGCTGATGATCCCAGAATCAAGTTAGAGCCTTTGCAGCTCTCCACAACACTTCCTCCAAGCAAGCAGTTGCTCCCTCAAATCCTGTAATTGGTCTTTCATTATTTCTCAGAGGGATTTAAAAGTGTGGCTCAGTGGTAGAGCAGTTGTCTGCCATGCACAAGACCCTGGGTCTGCTCTCCCACACCATGAGAGACAGAGACAGAACAGAGAAAAGCAAAATGAAACAAGCGAGCTTTAGCTTGGGCGTTACATCTTCCAAGGGAACATCCCTAAAGCCTCACAAAGGACAAAGTGCCCCTCAGCAATGTCCCCAGAGCCCTTCACGCACCCTCCGACGGTGGTGTCACATTGAATCAGTCTGTTCATGGGCCACTTTTGATGACAAGTTCTCATAGGACAGATTCTGCTCATCTTGTTAGCCCAATATGGGTTGGTGCTTTCAGCAGCAGGTGCTCAAGACTGAACTGGCCAACAGAACTGCTTTGTAAACAGCTTCACCAAGAAGTCAGGGTCAACACAGGAAGAAATTACTACTCTAAGTTTACAACACAGTTGAGAGGACTTCATGCAGAAGCCTGTCATATTAAGGCAAAACCAGAGAACCAACAGGTCATGCATCTTTGGCCAGGCACTTCAAATCCAGGCTTATAACAAGTCATAAATATGTTTTGTGCATGTTAGTGGTAAATCTAAAGGTATCTAAAGGTAAATATTCAAATTATGTTCTTAATTTATATTTCTCTTGATATATTTTAACTGTATAATATATCAGTAATGTCAAAAATATCAAAGTAATACCAAGGGATTTCACCCAGCTGCCTCAGAATTAATGCCATCAACAATGAGGAAATCAGATTTATACAAAAATGTTTCCTGAACAGGATCATGGGTAAGTAGTGATATGAAATAAACATGCTGTGTGAGGGATGGATAGCATGCTAGAGCTATGAACAGATGAGAAATTGTCCATCAGAGCCGGTCATGGTAGCCATTCCTGTAATCCCAGCACTCTGGAGGCTGAAGCAACACACTGTTGAAAGTTTGAGGCCAACCTGAAGTCCATAGCAAGATCCTATTGAAAAAATAAATCTATCCATATGAAAATGGCACTCAAAAAATGCAACAGATCATCCTTCTTGGGCCTATACAGAGTCTTTTTTTTCCCTGAAAACTGCCAGTTGTATGTAATCCCTGTTCCCAGGGCCTGTGCACACATTCTAGCTAAGTATGACCCCAAGCTCTGCTTCTGTATAGGTATCCTGATGCCTTTCCTATGTAATGCCAACACATCCACACCTGGTCTCCAAAGCCAGTTACTGGTTCTCATCATAGGATCAGACACTTTGTTTTTATTCTGAGGAGCTGAAATACTCTTCGGACCCTGGCCAAACCAAGCACTTAAATCTAGAACTTAGGGACCTTAGTGAAGTGAATTCACCAAGGTAGCAGCCCCTCTTTTAGCCTGTATGTTCAGCCAGCATCCCTTTGTGTCTTTAGTCCCACTTGCAGCAAGTACCGACACAGGTGTGTATCTCCAGTACATGAACAAAATGCTAAAGTATGATGGGATGCAGAGAATCTCCGAAACATAGAGGGCACAGACAGGGGGATGGCATGTGTTTGTTATTCAATCATGAAGCAACTTACTGAATGCCCACTTATCATGTGTCCTGAATACAGCAGATGAAGATACAAAGGTAAAAGAATCAGGCCGGATATCTGGTCCTGTTTCTAAACACTGTTGGCCTGTAGGAATGTTATCTTTGTTGGAAGATTTGGAGTTTTTTGTTTTGTTTCTTGGTTTTGCTTTGGTGGGGATGGGAAGCAGTTTTTTGCTTTTGTTTTGTTTTGTTTTGTTTTGTTTTTAGGTAGGATCTCACAAGCTGACCTCAAACTTACTGTGTATCCTAGGCTTGTTTCAAACTCATTGAAATCCTCCTGCCTCTGCCTCATAAGTACTAGAATTACAGATGCGAGCCACCATGTACAACTTGAAGTTTTTTCTTCAAATGGCTCAAAATGCTTTGGAAGTCTCTAAAAACCAGGTTATAGGGCAGTTGAATGATACATTAACAACTTAATGATAAATGTATTTTCAATTTTTATTATATCTCTTTCAGCCACACCATCATCAGGACAGCTTTTCACTTTAAAAAAAAAAAAAAAAGCTCCTTTACTTCATAGAGCCTCAGAACTCCCAGCTGCCCTGTCTGAGCTTCTCAGGAATGCTGGCAGCAGCTATCGCAGGGGCTGTTTGGTCTTCCAGCTGCTCCTGCCCAGTGCCCTTCCTACTTCAGAGCTCTGTCAGCACATTGTGATGCAGGAGTCGTGGAACAATGCCAGGCAGCCCTTCCCTGGCGGCTTAGTAGCCTGTCCAGCACACAGAAACACCTCTGCTAAAGAAATGTGAAAGGAGAAGCGGAACCGTGCTATTTGGAAACAATTCTCCTGTTTGACATCCAGGAGATTTCCAGAGATCTATTTCAGCAGATTCTATGTAAGTTTGTGTTGGTTACAGAAACCTAAATATGAGCCTGAAGAAGAGGGGAATGGATAGTTTGATTAATACTGGATATCTGTGACTAGACTGCCTTTCTTTCTCTCTTCCTCTTTTCCCCCAGTTTCATATCTTTGTACCTCAACTAGAAGAGTTAAAATCTTAGTGACTAGTTGGTGACTTAACTACTTTTACTTAAAACTAATTTCACTGGGCCTGTGGAGATAGTTCAGTGGATACAGTAGGTCTTGAGTTCAATCCCTAGAACCTACATCTAAAGTTGGATGCAACAGCCTCTGCTTATAACACTAGCACCGGGATGGTGGAGATGAGCGGAACCTGAGGGCTCACTGGCCAGCAACCTTACATGCTTGGCAAGTTCTGTGCCAATGAGAAACCTTGTACCTGACAAAAAGATGGATGGCATCTAAAGAACAACACCCAAAATTATCCTCTGGCCGACACTCAAGCACACGTATACGTGCACGATGTGCACACTTGTACATGCACTTGTATACACAGAAACACACATACCCTTCATTGATAGTTTAAATTTGAAATGAAAGCAAGCTTTCGGGGTTACTTTTAAATTAGAGGTTTTTTTATATCACTATTCCAATTTTGTTTTGTTGGTGACTGAGAATAGAATAGAGTTCATTAGCAGACTTATTTGTAAGTATTCAGGTGGAAGAGAAGACCCTAATACAGAGTCTAATGTTCAAAGCTGCAAGGCTGAGAGGGGGAGCACCGTCAAGAAAAGGAGAGGAGCCGGGCAGTGGTGGTGCACGCCTTTAATCCCAGCACTTGGGAGGCAGAGGCAGGCAGATTTCTGAGTTCGAGGCCAGCCTGGTCTACAGAGTGAGTTCCAGGACAGCCAGGGCTACACAGAGAAACCCTGTCTCAAAAAACAAAACAAAAAAACAAACAAAAAAACTTATAGAATCTACAAATGAATAGCCCATTATCACAAATAATGTTGCAGATCTTACTGGTCAAAATTCTGTTCCAGACTGTCAACAGAAAGACTGGAGTCGCCCCAACCACTGTGGGCAACCCCATTGTGGGCATACAATGGCCACAGATGAAATAGCACAGACACAGAGGCATGATTCATATTTCATTTACATTTACTAAAAGTATAGCTATAGATAATGACATTTTTCTAAATTAAATTATAGTGATTGTGACAAAACTAACTATACTAAAAGTCATTGCATTTGTAACCTTTAAATAAGCCATTTTTTAAAAACTAATGCAAGCAGGGAACAGGGATGTGTCTGCAATCCCAACCTGAGGAAACTTAGGTAGAAGGAAAACTTGAGTTCAGGAGATTATCACTGTGAAAACCATCCCTCAAAAATGATAACAAAGTCATCTAGATATAAAACCATTATGAAAACAAAACCATCATTAGCATTTAATCCCACACAATTTACAACTATTCTGGAGAACTTTTTAGTTGTTTTGTAACAAAGTCTCACTGTAGCCAAGGCTGGCCATGTACTCATGTTCTCTCTGCATCCTTCTCAGTAGTGCTAGGATCACAACACCACCTCCAATGGCAAAACAAAAAAATGTTTCAAACCACCGAAAGGAATAACACTTGACAAAGGCTAGGAGGCCAGGCTTCTCTTGCAAGGTAACCCCACTGCAAGGAAACAGAACAGAGTACAGGAAATGTGTGGGAGTGGAACCCTGAACCACCTTTAAGAGAAAGATCACTTCTCAGTCCTCAACTTAACCATGAGGCATCATTATGTTAGGCATGTCTTACAAGAGATTACCATGTTTCAAACAGCTGCACTGTGATTGGTAACTACTACTTTTAAATGCTTAATGAAAATTTTATTATATGTACTAAGTGAAGACCTATTTGTAATAATGGAGGCCAAAATCTTACTGCATCTCCAGGTACTGAAAGTGTTCCTAGTAAATAGTGTGCTCTAGTATTGGGGAGGGAGGCCAAACTACCTTCACAGGCCATTCCTCTGTCATCCCATTAGTCTTGTTGAAGAGGTAGTAGAATACAGGTTGCAGATAATATCAAATCACAGTTCACAATAAAACTAGTCAAAATTCTAACTAGAGAAATGGCTCTGTAGTTATGAGCTCTTGTTGTCTTGCAGGAGACCTGGGTTTGGTTGCCAGGACTTGTGTAGTGGCTCACAACTCCAGGGGATCCAATGCCCTCTTCTGACCTTTATAGGCAGGCATAAGACATGCACATGGTGTATATACATTGTTTAGGCAAAACACTCATATACATAAAATCTAATTTTTAATGGTATTAAGAAATAATACTAGGGATGTTTGAAAAAATCATAGAGAATCATATTTTCCTAAAAACATATGYAACACATGTATGTGTTTGTATGTGTGTGTGTGTATCTGACTGTGTTTTATATGAAGTCATGCCACATAGGATGCTCCCCCAGAAGATCCAAAAACTAACAAAACCCCCAGGACTGAGTATGATAACATCTATACCAGTTGTTGGTCTGGGGAGTCCAAGATTCTCCTAAAATAATAAAGATTATTGCTGTTGTCCTTTGTTGCCTCCCAGAAGTTGAAGTCAAGTCCCTGTTGGTGAAGATACCAAGCACTTTGGATACAGGACTCTGAAGACTCCAACTGAACCTAACCCAAAAGCCTGCCCTGAAGACTAGCTTTCATAGTTGCAGAAGGTTCTATACATGCAAGCTTTCAAGGGAGGATAATAATCAATAGTATTAGTATCTGTGATGCCTATGAACCACAATAACTACCATGGCAAGATTATCCCTAAAGGTATAATAGTGGCACTAATATCTTGGTAGTAATCAACAACTATCTAACTGGAATTTAAAGCACAGTCAATAGGAAGGAAATCACAGCTGGGACTGCAAATGTATCAGACTACTCATGATTAGTAAGGTCATGGATCTGCAAGGAGAACCCACCACTGCCACTTTTCTAAATGAGCATGTCTTAATTGCATTTAAGTGCTTATCCTTATCCGTATACCACAGATCAGTATACCTCTCAACCACATCCAAGAAGTTTCATTTTTAGCAGTTGGAGACCATTACAGAAAACCACAACTAGTCTAAGTGGAAAAAAAACTGGCCTTGGGGTGCCCATTCCCACCTCAGTCAATGCATCTACAACACAATCTTTACACCTAATCTTCAGGGAACATCGTGGAAGAGGGAGTAGAAAGATGGTAAAAACCAAAAGACCAGGAAATATGCTTTGAGATTGTATCTTCTGGATCTGACAAGGAAACTATACCCATGAAATCTCAACAACATAGCTGTTTCTAAACAAGACCAGAGCAATGACAACACTAGTTGACATGCCAATCTGTTTGTGAGAAATTTCATGGAGTCCCACCCCTAGATGAAAAGCTACRGGCAATTAATGACTACTGAGAGAGGGAACATAGACTTCCACAGGGATGAGCCTCCTAATTGGTTATCCAATATCATGTGGTCAGCCCTAAAAATATGTACATATTTACACAGACTCTGCAAGGTGCATATTTATTCATATATTTGTAGTTCCTATTCATGTGACAATAATAATTAAAGAAAAGGGCATTAATTTGTGAAAAAGCGAAAGGATGTAGGAGGGACTAAAGGGAGGAGAAGGAGAATATGTAATTACATTTTTTCCTTTTTTATTAGATATTTTCTTTATTTACATTTCAAATGTTATCCCCTTTCCTGGTTTCTCCTCTGAAACCCTCCTATTCAGTCCCCCCTCCCCCTGCTCACCCACTCCCACCTTCCCTGTCTTGGCTTTCCCTTATACTGGGGCATCTTCCCTTTGATGTCCAACAAGGCCATCCTCTGCTGCCTATGCAACTGAAGCCATGGGTTCCTCCATGTGCACTCTTTGGTTGGTGGTTTAGTCCCTGGGAGCTCTGGGGGTACTGGTTCATATGTGGTTCATATTGTTGTTCCTCCTATGGGCCTG
>BDUI01000203.1:279768-293636 GCA_002335545.1 Apodemus speciosus
GGGTATGGAGCCCTGTGGCAGAGGATAGTCTCCAGTTGCAGACAAAAACCACAAAGTTCCTATTGCAGGCGCTCCTGGTTTCCTGTGTCCTGAGGGTTCTGGGCAGGTTCCTCTAAGCACAGGGGTGGCCCTACCTGCACTCACAGGCCTGTATGCACTCCTGGGAGCTAGCTATTTYCCTGTGCCACCTGGGTATGGAGCCCTGTGGCAGAGGAGGAGACAGAAACTGGAAGGCTTATGTAATTATATTTTAATTAAGAAGAAAATTTTTAAAATTCACTCAAAATTCAATATAATAAACTAATAAAGTAATTTCAGCACAAACATTCACACACAAAAACAAAAAAAACAACATCAAAATACACTTCACTTCAAAGATGGTAAACAAGGCTGGCATATTTGCTGCTCTTTTGCTGACCTCACTTTGATTTTTTTTGAAGACTCAAGAGAGATGAAGAGAGGCAAGACTCACCTATGGCTGCCTCCCAGTCCTCTTTTCTCTCTCCTGTCTCTGTGTCCTGAACTTTTAGATAAGACTGTTCCTCTGGGATATCATCTATCAAGTGGGATTGTTTAAAAATTGATTTTCATTTGTGTGTGTGTGTGTGTGTGTGTGTGTGTAATATGCAGGTGGATTTATGGGTGTCTAAGCACATGTATGTGCATGCAGACGTTAGGGAAGTCAGATTCTGCATCTCTCTACCTTGTCCCTTTAAGACAGGGCTTCTCACTGAACCGGAAGCTGCCATTTTAGCTCAGCTAGCTAGTCAGCAATCTCTGGGAGTCTTTCTGTCTTTTACTCCCAACACTGGGGCTATAGGTATGTACCACCATGGCCAGCTCTTTGCCCAGTTGCTAAAGATTGAATAGCAGGCACACACCCATGGAGACATCTACACAGCCTCTCTCCTTAAATTTAGGGTATCCTAGAAGCCACAGTGACTGCACTGGGGAAGGACCTTCCTGGTCCCAGTGGCAATCTAGCATCTATTGATAAGCAAGTATATACAAATACAAGACATACCTCTAACAAGTGATGTTTTCACTTTCTTGGGGTGATTTTGTTTCAGAGATGTGCATTCTATCATCTAGCTCTGGATAAGAGTGGAGTGCTTCATTTCAAGTCTAAGATATTGTAAAATACTGTAAGCCACAAAAGAAAAAGGGAAAGAAAAAATAATMCTTATGAAGCCCAATACTTTGAGTTTCCCCACCCAGTATTTATTCATAGTTCTTCTGTGCTATCATCTTTACATTTAAAATGTTTTATTTATTTAATGCATATTGTGTGTATCTACACTCCCCATGGTGTACATATACGGATAAGAAGAAAACTTGTGGGTGTCRGTTCTCTTCTTCCACCATGAAGATCCCAGGAATCAACTCAGGTGGTCAGCATCTTTAGTGGCTATGCCACCTCACTTACTCTGAGACCTTCCAAGTCTCTGATAATTCTACTACTTTTGTACTAGGCTTTCTTAATCTTAACAGAGGGTGTCAACAAAAAGCTTCAAGTAGCCTAGGAACACAATTTTAATAGCTGCTAAGTGCAACTGAGGTAGCATAATCCGTATTACTTCCTTTGCCTTGTCACATTGTACCTTCCTGGGCCATACATGGAGTGTCACACCAATTCATTTGGGTTCCAGTCATGTAAGCCCATGATGAGGTTAGTCAGTAAAGCACTTGCCAAACAAGCATGAAGATCTGAGTTCAGATCCCCAGAACACATGTAAAAAGCCAGTCATAGTGGCATGCACCTGTAATCCCAGTGCCAGGAAGACAGAGACACAAAGATCCTACGGGAGGGTTTCTCAACCTGTGGGTCATGACCCCTTTGGAGAGTGATCACATATCAGATATCTTGGATGCCAGATATTTACATTATAATTAATAACAGTAGCAAAATTACAGTTACAAAGTAGCAATGTAATAATTATATGTTTGGAGGTCACCACAACATGAGGAACTGTATTGAAAGGTCACAGCATTAGAAAGGTTGAGAACCACTGTGCTAAGRCTTGCTGAYGAGACACTGTAGCTAAATCAGTGAGCTCGACCTTCAGTGAGAAACCCTGTCATATGTACAAACCTTCTTGCATACATGAAAACATGAACACATACAAATAATGTATATGCGCACACACTCAAAGAAGACACAGTAAATGAGAAACARCAGTAGCAAGTGGATTCAAATACCCCATTCTGATGACTCCCAGAAACAGTAGTAGTAATGGAGCAAGATGCTTGCCTTTCATGGTAGGTGGAGCAAGAAAAAGAACAAGAAAGACAAAAGGGAGGGACCCCAGGACAAGAGCACTCCCTAACATATCCCCTGTGGTCTACTCCATCTAGTTGTCCCTACTTCTAATAGTTGTCACCACTTCATGGGAATGCCATCTATAAATTCACTGGTGGATGAACTCATTGATCAAATCAAAGCTCTAATGGTCCAATCTTTAAGCCTCTAACACATGATCATATTGAGGACACTTAAAATCCAAACCATAAAACCCATCTGAGTTAGTTACAAGACTCTAAGGCTTAGACCTCAACCTAGGAAGCAGAATGTGTAGAAATGACATTAGCGCAGTGTATAATCCCTTGTTTTCTTTATTTCTATTTGTCACAAAAGCTACATCATGAAAAGGAGGAAGCCCAAACTGAAGTGAGTCACAAACTTCATTCCCAACACAGGACTGTGGCTTGGCCTTGAGGTGAGGTAAGATCTGATGGCCCTCATGGATGAGACCATGAGTTGCAGGGCCATATTCCCCTGCTCTCCCCACTTCCCTCCTCTCTACTCTCCTTTACAAGCTTCTCCCTTTCTTCTGAAGATTCCATGTGCCAACATACTTTCTACAATGATCAACTTGAAAATTTTGATTATATTTWTTTATGTGTAGAAAGCCAGAATACTACTAATAGAAGTTGGTTCTCTCTGCCATATAGGTGCTGAGGGTAATACTCAGGTTGGCATGCCTGGCAGCAAGTGCCTTTACCCACTAAGCCATCTTGCCAGCCCTTAACTAACTTTTCTAGATTAGAGACATGTGAACTGAGAGCCTGAGCTGGCAGGTGGTGACAGAGGACAGTAAACAACTGGAAATATTCTTCCTTCCTTGGGCTTTGGGGGTGCATCCCCACCCCTTCTCCTACCTCACTGCCGGCAAATGCATCAGGACCAAACTGTTTAGGAAGAGAAGGGAACAGGAAGAAGACAAGATATTTTCTGTCTTATTTGCTCTGACCATTTTCTTTCTTCCCACTATCCCAAACCCCCACATTCCTGCCAGCTCTCAAACCTCTTTCCAAGCATGTAAGCACAGGATTGACTTTAAATAACAGCCAAAAGCTCCTAGGCAGGATATATGGGTCTGAATCATAGCTTATCAGGTACAAACTGATGATTGCAAAGTTACTTTCCCTTTTTAAGCCTTAGCTGTGTGGTCTATAAGTGTAGTCTCAATTAAATGAGATGGAGCATGCAAAGTCTCTATTACTTACCCTATAAAGCACTAGTTAATTTTTAGTTATTATTTCTCATCATCTCTATTTTAATTGATGGTGGAGGTTGTCTTTGGTTTTTTGTTTTTTATTTTGTTTTGGTTTTTTCTGAATACACTTTTTTGAGAGTCTCATTATTTTTAGCAGTTTAGCTGCTATGGACTGATGTGCTGGGGCCATGTCTCATTGGTTAACTTCTGGGTTATTTCATTCTTTCAGTCTCTTCCATCTCTGGCTCATCTTGACTGATTTGATCTTCACTGTGAAGATATCTTAAGAAACTACAAGTGGAGCCATCGTATTGCTAACAGTGTAAAGCCTTACAGGGAAACCATGCTAAGAATTGGAATTGTACATCTTGCTGTGTCCACAGCTATGTGCTTATGGGAGGCTGGAAGCACAGAGACATCCATAGGATTTACCATTTGTGTGGACTCTGAAGAAAGGGGGTCTCTGAGAAATGGCTGTAGTTTGACTTACATTTCCTCAATGCCCAGTGTTGGTTGATATCTTTTAGCTTTTGATCATTTGCATAAATTCTTTACAAAAATACATATTTAAGTAGAAAGAATAATCTTTTGAACATATGTACACATGAATTTCTGGGTTCTGTTTCTTCYCTTCTTACAATAATTTTTGATAGGCAAAAGGTGAAATCAATGGCATAGAATCACTGTTTTCTGTTGAAGCTGTCTTCAGAGAAGGAGAGCCTGAGTTGTGGCTCATGGATTGAACTATCATTGATTAGATAGATATCTCACCCTTTACCTCACATGTGAGGTGTGGAAGTGTCCTTTAATGCAGTTTTGATATCCYGACATCCCTCCATGATTAATTAATTAGGAAGATAAAAGTAATGGTTGGGGGTAGGAGGCATGTGTCACCTTCCTTCCCACCCCAGTAAGCATTTCCTGCCATCCACTTCTGCAACTCTTTACACCTGGTGTCTGTGCTATCAGACAATGTCACTGTTTGTTTGCTTACTGTCTGTCAACAAGCTGCTAGTTTGTATGCACCTACAATGCCTGCCATGGAGTCATGCATATTACAGATTTTGATAAAAATTTGCTCAGTTAATAACTAAAAGAAGTACTGTAACTATGACCTCCTCTATTTGTTCATTACTTTACCTCCATTCTCTTCCTTTTCTGATGTTTCCTGTCAGCATGATGAAGAAGAACAAGAACAAGAGCAAGAAGTCCATGAATAAGCAGGAAGCCCTCTGCATCCCACATTATTACAGACTAGGGCACCTTAAGAACATATTGGATGGAGGAGAATATGCCCCTTATGTATCTCCTCCCATATTGGAGAGCAATTTTATTCAGGTAAATAACACTTATACTCTCAATTAGGATCTAGTAACTGCCATACTTCATTTTCTCAAAGACAGTGAAAGATCCAGAAGAGAATTTTTTAAATGTGATGACGGACAGTGTGGTGTCACTAAGGGGAACAGTGAGTAACAGTGTTGTTACTTTAAACAGGGAAATTCACTTCAGATGTTCTCCACAAACCCACAGGCAAGAGTTCTGTCCTATCTCTACTAGAATTGCCATCCTCACATAATCTTAATGTTACACAAAATGATTTTTACAACATACTATGGCAGGAAGGTAGTCAGATAATTTTTATTAGAGTTTTATTTTCATTTTAAAATTCATGCATTTGTTTTATGTTTTTTTGCCTACATGTATGTTTGTGCACCATGTACGTGCCTATAGATAGAAGGTTGAGCCACCATGTAGATGTTAGTAATTGAACCCAAGTTCTATATAAGGACAGTAAATGCTCTTAACAGCTGTGCTATCTCTCTAGCCCCCCAGTCCTATATTTTAAAGAAAAACACCTGAGGCTGGGGATGAGCTCAATAGAAAAGCCCTTGCCTCACATGCATGAAGCCCTGGTGCCCAAGTAAATAAACAGCCACCCAAGAAAAGCTAAGAATTAAAATAAACTTTATATGTCGGCTCTGAAGGGAAAATACAACTGTCAGTGTCAGAGACAAACTTTCTTGTGAGAACGCACCTGCATTCTGGATGAAGACACAGAGCACATGGATGTTGTGCTGACTTTCCTCCTAACACTCAACACTACACTGCTCAGGCAAAGACCACGCCTGTCTCTCACGGAAATGTCATGGCAGTGTGTGGTGCTGAACAAGCACAGAGCCAATGCACTCAGCTGCTCTCACAGAGTATGACAAGGAGGGAGACAGGCAAGTCAGCGATAAGGACATCTCATGCTTCATAAATGTGTTCTCTGACTGACACCAGAGGACTGGTGTGACTACTGTGCCCAGCGTGCCACTCAGAGAGGAGTGGAGTCTCTAGAACATGCTTCAGGTTGTGCCTTAGAACACGTGATGCCAAAATTCAATGTTTCTGGCTTTCAGTTACTTYTTCCTGCTAATAATCCTTTATTTCCACCTTTCTTCCCATACCTTATTCATGTTAACTCTTGCACACTCTAATTGCATAGCTCTGGTCCCACACAGGGAGGGGGACGTTTGTAGTCAGCAGATTAGCCACAGTCCCAAATAACTAGTCACAGTCTCCATTCCTGACCCTGGAGGTCCAAGTGAGGGAATAAAAGCCTCCAAGAAAGCACCCAGAGCACTTGCTCATTTGCACTGGTAAATGTATGCTAACACATCACCAGCTCCATCCCTACCTAAGCCAGTCCCCTAAAGTACTAGTAGTGACTTCAGTTGTTTGCACTGGCCTCCTCTCATAGACCCACAAGCCAGCAACTGCAGCTATTCCTAAAGTACTAGCAGTGACTTCAGTTCTTTGCACTGGCCTCCTCTCATAGACCCACAAGCCAGCGACTGCAGCTATTCCTTCTGCCATCTCCAAATCATGACCAAGCCAAGGAATGGAGGTGCCGTGCCTCATTTCCCCCTTGTTTTCTGCCCCCCCCACTTATACTGTTTTGGCAAGCAAGGGTGCTAGATCTATACCTTTTACCAATAAACTCCTTTCCTGTTCTCTACACCCAGGTCAATAGGAGAGGTGAATCTATTTACCTGCATAACCGAGCAAACTGGGTGACTGTCGGCATCTGTTCCTCCAATCCCATCTTCAAGACTCCCAATATGATGCTGTTGGCACATCTGACACCAGAAGCTCGAAAAGAACCAGAACCCCTCTTTAAAACCCTTCTGAAGTCTTCCAATCTGGTGCTCACCAGGCGAGTCACAAGGACAGGACGATAGTGATCTCTACCAGAACACTGTAGTCCCATATGGCTAAAAGCAAAGATGGCATGGGTCCCAGAGGAGCACTTCAGGCACATTGCTTTCTCAAATGATGCAAGGGTGTCTCTAAGAGGATACAATGGTTCATCACAAAGGCAGTAAAAATGACAATTAAATTTAAAAAACATATCTAAAGTAATGAGCACTGAAGACTTGATAAACTGCCTTTCAAGTGCATGCTTGTCCTCCTCACAACAGCCTCACCTCTGAAGACTGGCCTCATCTTAGCCACTGACTCGGTCTACTGTCTTGAGCAAGTAACTTAATTTAAGCCTCACTTATGGAAAGTTTTATCACTATGTGTTTATTGTACAGATAATGAGTTTCAATATAACATTTTCATACATGTACATATGAAATATGTGTATATTTCCATATATGTGCAATAAGCTCCTTGACTATATCCATCCTTCATTGTGCCCTCTCCCTCCCATCCTCACATCATTGGGCCTCCTCCTCAGCTCAGAGAGGCCCTTTTTACTTTCATGTCTTTTATGTTTGTGTAATCACATGTGTGTGTGTGTGTGTGTGTGCATGTGTGAATGCACCTACACATGAGAAAGGGGGCAGAGAGAGAGAGAGAGAGAACAATATGGGGGTGTCATAGTGTATTGTGGGAGTCAGAGGACGACCACAGGTGTCAGGTATAAGCCTCTACCTTGCTCAGACACTGGGTCTCTCCTGCTCACTGCTGTGTACACTAGACCAGCTGGTCAGGAGCTTCCAAGGTCAGCTTATCAGGCTTMCATAGCAAGCACTTTATCTCCTCACCTTCTTCTTAAAAAACAGATTCCTCATGAGAGAAGACTTTATATTATTATATATTATATTATTGATTATATCTTTCTGAATCTGGCTTATTTCACTTAACACGATCCCTAGTTTCAGACAGTTTTCCTGCAGATAGCATTCCATTATTCCTTATGAATGAATAGGCTGTTGTATGTGTGTACTTGTTTCTTTGTCTGTCYGTCTGTTCATAGTCCCTTGTCCGGTTCCATAGCTTGCCTGTTCCAGCTACTTACTATGCCCTACTTACTATGGACATGGTGTCCCTTTAGATATACATACCCAGGAGAGATGGTTCTGGGTCATAGGATGTTCGGGTTTTAGTTTGTTAAGGAGCCTCCATGCTAGTTTCCATACACTACCTTGCACTCCTGTCAATAGTATATAAGGCTTTCCATTTCCTTCCCACAGCATTGCCAGCATCTGCTTTTTTCTTCATGGTAGTAACCACCAACTGATCATAAAATCTCAATGTAGTCTTATTTGAATTCCTAGATATCTAAGCCTCAACTCTGATTACATTTTGTTTTTCATTTTAGTGTATGTGTTTGTGTGTGTGCATCCAATATCAGAAGACAAGTTTGCAGACACAGTATGTCCTTCACCATGTGGGATTAAACTCAGGTCACTGAGGTTGACTGTAGCCCCTTCATCTGATAAGCCATCTCACCAGCCCTAAAGCTTGCTTTCAGGCTTATTTAGGGTGGGCAGTTTTTCATGATAAATGGCATTCTTATCATTTATTATCACCAGAATCTTGGACACATGGTTAAGATGAGAGGGCTCTCAGGAGCTCCCACCCACAGCTATCTGGGACTCAGACCATTGACTGTCTCATTCTCCAAGCTCAAAATGTCTTTATAGCACTGCAGCTAGGTCTTTGGATAATGTTACATTTGCATTTGTTTTTAGGTTTATCCCTCTGCAGTTTGTGACTCTTTCTGTGCACAGTGCTAAGAACATGCGTCTCAAGGTAAAGCTGATCAACGGCCGGTCTTACTACTTACAGCTCTGTGCTCCTGTGTATAAACAGGATATCATATTTTCTCAGTGGGTAGACCTCATCCCACTCTTGAACCAGGAGAAAGTCAAAACTACCAAAGTATCAGAGGTCTCAAGCCTCTCAGAAATCACAAACAGCACAGACATCACAGGCTCGATGGACATCACGGACATTACTGCTTTCACAGAACTGCGGACCATGCACCCGAAAACACATAGATACCCTTGTAACATCATGGAAAGTGAGGACTTCTCAGAATATACAGATGTCACTGATATCACAGATGTCACTGATGTCACCGATATTCTGGAAAATAGGGTCACAGATGTTCAAGATATAAAAATTGTCACAGAAGTCACGGAAGTCTCAGAAGTCAAAATGGCCACAAACATCTCAGGGGTCAAAATAGTATTTGAAAACGATGATATAATAAAGACCAAGCAGGAGGAAAAGGTATGTGTTATGGGACACTTCATTCTTTAATGATCAAACATGGGAGCTATAACCAAGTCTTAGTTAACACTCATGTGAAAATGCTGAGGAACCAACTCACAGTTACATGATTTTAACAACTGCCTCAATCCCTAAGCTCAGTATAAGTTATAAACTATTCCCTGAAATTGTGACTATCCTTCTAGTATCAGAAGCAGCTGTGTGACAGAAAGAAGGCCTAGGTTAGAATCTGAAACTTCTGGGTATTATATACATGACTGGCTAAATCACCAAACACAAGGTGTGGTGTCATCACCCCTAAAATGAGAATATTAATATAAGAAAATGGCTGTTTTATTACTTAAAAATGAGGAAGGGCTGAAGCTTCAATAAGAAAATGTGAGGACTGAAATCAGAAAATAAAAAAGTTATTGACTTTTAAAAATGCCAGAAAGTAAAAAAAAAAAAAAGTAGAAGAGAAGAGAAGAGAGGAGAGGACAGAGAGAGAGAGAGAGAGAGAGAGAGAGAGAGAGAGAGAGAGAGAGAGAGAAGAGAAAGACTATGAAGGTAACTCTCAAACCATGAATTACACATTAGGAAGTGAGGACCTAGCAAACTTTGGAAGTACTGAACGTTTTACAGAGCAAACTAGTGGGTTGAAGAGATGGTTCAGCAATAGAGAGTACTTCCTGTTCTCCCAGAAGACCCGAGTTCAGTTCCCAGCCCACAGCTCACAACTGCCTATAACTCTATCTCCAGGGGATCTGATG
Organism: Apodemus speciosus; assembly: GCA_002335545.1. NCBI lineage: Eukaryota > Metazoa > Chordata > Mammalia > Rodentia > Muridae > Apodemus > Apodemus speciosus. The sequence goes on from BDUI01000203.1 coordinate 289,529, forward strand.
CTCCTTTTAGCCTCCACAGGTGCCTCCACACTACCTCTCTCTCTCTTTCTCCCTCCATCTCTCCCTTCCCCCTCTCTCTGACACACAGGCACACACACAGAGAGAGAGAGGGGGGGGAGGGAGAGAGAGAGAGGGAGAATGAGAAATAAAAATACTTAAATATATATTAATCTGGGTAGCATAATGGACTCTAAAGATAGATCAGTTTGAAGACTAGTAAACAATGTCCACTGGATCCATGATACAAAAAAAGTGATGACTGAGTATAGTTCACAAAAGAAACCACTCATAAATTATAGTAGGAAAAAATTAAAAATCTCTMRTCTGTGTCTACAGTCAGTGTGCTGTAAAACACAAAAGACATTGCTCCTTGCCAGCCAGCTGTACAGCAGTGCACCACATGACCAACCTTTCCTCTCTCCCCCTCTACTGTCCTTTCCCTAACTTAACCTTGTAACTGACAATGATCTGAGTAAAACAGCACTGGTAGTAAAGGTATAGTAAAGTGAGGGTTCAGAAAGATCTACAATATGGGTGAAAATTGGTCAAACATTCTTGAAATTATTATGAAGCAAGAACCTTAAAAATACTTATGCCTGGGACTGGAGAGGTGGTTCAGAAGCTCTAAGCGCACTGGCTTCTCTTCCAGAAGAGCCAAGTCCAATTTTTAGTAACCACATGGCATCTCAGAATTGTCTGTAACTCCAGCTCCAGGGGATCCAACACCCTCACACAAACATGCATGCAGGCAAAACACTATTGCACATTAAATTAAAATATTTTAATGAAATTAAAAATACATATTTATACCCTCTAACAGGAATGAAGAGTTAGCTACAAAGATGTGGATCATGGGTTGGGGATAGAGCTCAGTGATGCAGTGTGTGCTTGGTGCACACAAAACCTTATTTGGGTCCAACCCACAGCACCACACACACACACGAAGAACACATTAATCATCTCATGCCCATACCATGCCTATAACAGCAAATTAACGAAATCATGAGAATAGCCTAAATGCTTGCCAAGAACAAGCAAGCAAATTCAGGACTGTGAGAGCCAGTGCCATGCTCATCTTGTTTAGGGTTCCCATAGTATCTGTCAAGCCCGTAGCAAAAGCCTGTTAGATGAATTAGTGTGTGTACTTGTTAAAATCGTTCAAAAGTGTTTCTTAGCCTGAAAAGATGTTCATTATATACACTGAGAGGGGGAAAGAATAATCTCTTGGACATAAAAATCCATTGATACATACACACTAAAAGAAAAACTAGGGACTGGGGAGCTAGCTCCATTGAGAAACGCTTGCTGCACAAGCGTGAGGGCCAGAGGCTGATCTCCAGCACCACACAGAGAGCTGGGAATCCCAGTGCCACAGAGGCACAGAAAGACAGATTATTAGGGATCACTGCCTAACTAGTCTAACTTAGTCAGTGAGTCTCAAGTTCCATTGAGAAACACTGTCTCAAAAAATGAGGTGGAGAGTTAGACAGGGAAGTCCTGTGGACTTCTGGCCTCCACAAGTGCGTGTGCACACACATGCATGTGCACTTGAACACACATGTGCACCACACATACACAGAAAAGAAACAACACTGAATAGCAGTTTGTCTCTGCATGGAGGGAGCAAGTGTGGTTTGTACCTTATTTATTCCTGAGTGTTTTCCATGCTAGAGGTGAATAGTTTATAAAGGAAATATCCAAATCGTTTTTCACAGTTCATAATGACAGGAGGGACCTTCTGGTGGTAATTTTAGTCAAGCCTGGTGGCACAAGCCCATGTTCACAGCTACTGAGGAGTGTAGGCTGGAAAGTAAGTGTGCCAGAGGAGCGGTGAAAAGCGGTGCTGCCACTCGAGCATGTGCTTCCTAACGCCCACTTCAGTCCTCACAGGATCCTCTCATGTTTATACATGTTTTACCACTTACGCGGCATAGACACCACATATGTGCAGTGCCTGCTAAGGCCGGAAGACAGCATTGGGTCTCCAGGGACTACAGYTGTGAGCCACATGTGGAAGCTGGGAACCAAACCTGGGTTCTCTGACAGAGCAGCTGGTGTTCTAAACCATTGTCTCTCCGGACTCCCCTTACAGCATCTTAAATTGTCTATAATACACATTATTTTCATTGTGAGAAAAAAATGAAGTTTTCTCTTTAGGGACTCAGACTACTACATATTCCTTTGGGAGTGTTTTGTTTGGAGGCATGGTCTTGCTCTACTAGGACAGACTGACCTTGAATTTGCAATCCTCCAGCCTCAGTTTCCCCTGTGCTGGAACTGCAGGCCTGTGTGCCTAGGTCCAACAGTACTGGAATGGACCGGGTGGTTGCCATGAGAGGAAGAAGGGCAGACGTGAAGAATGTTAGGGACACAGGTAATGAGTTCTCTGACTGACCGACTGTCCTGAGGTCCACATGAGGCAGTCTGACCACTCTGATATAGTCACTGAGAGACCTGGAGAGCTGGCATGTGGCACAAAGACAAAAGCAGAGAAAAGATTTTAAGGAATTACATTTTAGAGTCTTGAAAAATTAAAGTATTATTGTTAGTTATGAGCCCCGAGTCTCCACTACCTATCAGATGCTCCTACGAGCAACCTGACTAAAGATTTCATGGCAAGATATTTCTAGAGAGCCTTCCTTAACCTGTAATTCAGACAAGTGTTTTAATTAGACCCTACCCACCTTGTGTGAGGTTACCCTGGGGTTCGTCACTCTGACCTGAATGCCGTGCATTAGGCTGCAGTGGCACAGGCACAGGTTCCTACACCACCAGCCTCCACACCAGCCAAGGCTCTTCTCCATAGTCATGCAACAGCAGGCCTTACTCCCTGTCCCTGGACGAGGGAACAGTCAGTATGAAAGAAAGAACTAGAAATTGCTTGTTCATAAACACTATTTCTACATGGTGTCCTGTTTTCTGATTTCCCATCACTTGTTATCTCCCAAGGAMTATATCCCAAAGCATATGAGTCTGCGAGATACGAAACCCAAGAATGACTACCGAGATTCCCCCAAACATGTCGCCATCTCAAACATCAGCCTGACTTTGCAAGATGAAGGGAGTTTTCAGACTACTCTGACTCCCGTAAAAAGGAAGGAAGACATATGCAAAGAAATGTGTGATGAAACTGCTGAAGAAGAGATGATTGGTTTTCAAAACCTACATCTAAAGACCACAGAATCCAGGTCAGTAGCGTGGGAAACACTCTGCATGCCAGTGTGTGCAGCATGTGTACAGATATATGCCACTTCCCGGAAACTCGTGCATTTGTCTCTGAAGATTCTGGCAGACACAGTGTGACTAAATGATGACAGAGGCATGTCTTAGCCATGCATTTTGGGGTCAGCCTTGGCTAATTTTTATTACCATACCAGCTTCATGTGCTGCTCATCTGGAATTGCTGCCGTTGGGATACTGCTAAGACCATGGGTTTTAGAGAAGCAACAGAGGCACGAGGCTCACATTTGRGAACTGGAGTGTTGACGTCTAGAAAGGTTGTGTGTGTCCTGTTGGCTATGCTTATCTGTGTTCTTGTCTACAGAGCCTCCATGTACCCTTTAAATATCTCTAATTGCAGTCATGTGAGAAAACAACCTATTTTCATTATTTTAATACATCTATTGCAAAGGTGATTGCAGACTGAATGCAAGTGAATGTTGTAGTGGTGGTGCAAGTTAATACACTCATTCTAGGGTAAGACTTAAAGAGAACCCAGGTCAAAATGCTTACAGTAGGTTATGTGGCATATGCCTGGACTCTCAGCTACTCTGGAGTCTAAGGCAGGAAAATCCCTTCAGCCCAAGAGTTCCAGACCAGTCTGGGGAGCATGGTTGATCCTCGCCTTAAACAATTTATGTTAGAAAAAATGGGGYGGGTACAATTCTGTCTTTTAAATAAATATATTAAAAGGATTGGGGTAGCTCAATGGTAGGCTACTTGCTTAGAACACACAGGCCCTGGATTTGATGCTGAGCATGGAGTTGGGGGAGAGAGAAGCTATATATACTATACACACATATGTAGGATAGGAAAATTAACTTAGAATGAAATTAACTAGAATTTGTTAAGTAACTTGAAGTGCTAAAAAGAAATTTGTTTCCAAAAA
>BDUI01000203.1:325261-361175 GCA_002335545.1 Apodemus speciosus
AAATAATATTTATTTTATGTGTATTGATGTTTCACCTACATGAATGTCTGTGTGAGGGAGTCAGATCTGGAACTGGAGCTACAGACAGTGGTGAGCTGCCATGTAGGTGCTGGGAATTGAACCCAGGTCCTCTGAAAGAACACTCAGTGCTCTTAACTGTTGAGTCATTTCTCCAGGACCCCATCTTGAAGATCTTAATAATCAGTCATAAGATAAATTATACATTTTTTTTTTTTGGTTTACAAAAGCAAGCAAACAAACAAAGATCCCAGAGGAGAAAACAGAAAATATTAAGCCCAGATGAAGATCCAAACACACCTTTGCCTAACATTAACAGGTCGCTGGAATTTAAAGCATTGACAAAGCCCAGCCAAACACTGGGGGTTGCTTTTGTTGTTGTTACCAGGGAAACTTAAGTTCCCTTTGTAGACTCTTAGCCTTATTAATAAAAGAGTTTAGACACTGACTCAAAGGGAGCTCAAGGAGAATTTTATTGAAATTTAAAGGGAAAGCACTGGGTAGATGGGAATCCTGGTAGCCACCAGGAGGAGATGGAGAAAAAGTCCTTGCTTTCAAGGTAGGTATGAAACAAAATTGGTTACTGAAAGCAAAAAGATCCCCAGGCAGGGAAGGGGTCTGGTGAGCTGAGAAAGGAGCCCCGAAGCACGTGGCCTGCTCCCTTCCTGCTTGTGTTTTGTGGCTTTGTTTCACATAAGTTCTATTCATAGAGAATGTCAGGCTAAGGAAGGGGCTCTGGTCTTTTCCAGAAAACAGCTTTCTTTCACATACTGATCTTGATGTAGCTTCTTTTGTTCCAACTCTCTTATCATATCGCCTCTGCTGGAGATGGGACGGAGTCTCACACAAACTAAGAAAACTCTCAGCCAAAYTAGCTGGGTGTTGTTCTCTCTCTCCCTTTCCTAGGCTGGTGTTGACTTCTGGGTTCAAATGATCTCCTTGCCTTGGCTTCTGGAATAGTTGTGACCATTCCATACATCACCAGGCCATATATCACCATGCCAGACACAAAAGCTGTTTGTAGCAGTTATGCAATTACATTTCAATCAAAATGAGTTTGAGAACAGAAGGTTAAGGCTATATATTACTCAGACCTACACACATACGAACATGACATTCATATACTAACATGAGCTATTTTATATATTTTTGTACAAATAAAACAAATTTGATTGGGGAATTGATGAAGAAAAGATATATGTAATTTTACAGTCTCTTAAGAGCTTGCTTTTTGAAACTTAGTCACAAGCATATCTTCATCATAAAATTTCTAAGTTCCAGATTTACCTACTACTTCTCTCCAGAATAAATTTTTTTTTCATGGAACATGCTTTGTTTAGCTAAATGTCCTTAGCTTGCTACAGGGCCACTAAGAAATGTATAAATGAAAGTGTTATGAATGACTGATATGCTAAATATTGAACATCTTATACTGGGGTTAGTAAACCAGACTTCAATTCCCTGTGTACATGTCATTCAAATTTAGACAAATGGCTATGTCTATTGTGTTTTGAATATGAAGTGTCCTGTCCAAAGGGCCATGGGATAAAAGTTTGATCCCCAGCTTTTTGGAACAATTAAGAGATGGCTGAATCATGAAGGTGGTAGGTTTTGAGCTAAGGGCTAATCTAAAGCCACACCTACCTGTAGTAGCCTCTCTCTTACACCTACTCTAAAGGAAATGGCAAACTTTCTATCTCTCCTTAACAGACTCCACAGGTAACTTGATTGCAAGAGACAAGAAAATGTCCTAATTCAATTCCCACTTCCTTAAAGACATTTAAAGCCTCAGACTGCCAGACATCAGAGGACTTAGGTATAGTGGGTATACCTTAACTAAATGTGCCCTCTCCCACTTCCCCTCCATCCTCAGAGCCACTAATTCCCTCCCTGGAATGCAGCAGCCCGCTCCTCCCAGCCACCAGAAAATGAAGACAGTCTAACTGCAAGCAGTACTATGAAACCTCCCCCTTCCTTGGAGACCTATAAGAAAGAACCCCCATTGTGTTGCATGTACCTGAACTGTCARTAGAGCTCCTGTGATGTTATCTCCTGTGGACAGCTTGGAGACTGACTTCTGGAAGGCCCTGCCATGTTGTTGTCTATCTGTCAATAGCATTAATAGCTTTTCTAATAAATCTCTTACCCAAAAGATCAATCTGCCTCAGTGTCCCTCTCACATCTCAACCCTGAGTGGATGTCAACTTCATCAATAGATTGATTAATGCATCAAAAGAACATCAAAGGAAAATTATTAGTAGATAGGACCTAGTTGGAAGAAGTTGGCGCTGTGCATAACCTTCAAAGAGTATCCCTCGTTCCCAGACCCTTTCACTCTTGCTCTTGCTCTGCCTCTCGTCATCTGTGACCTGAGATGCTTCACATGTTCCCACACCTGTGAGTCTGGGCCRAAGAGCAAGGGTGATAAGTATCCATGGACTGAAACCTTGAAGCCAAACAAGGTTTCCCTGTGTTTCTGTTATTATAACACAGTGCTGAAAAGTGACTAATGCAGTCTAATTTTTATTTTATATTTAGCTAAAATTTTAATTTATGAAAATGGCATATATTTGAGATGTGTAACATGTTTTCAAATGTGTATATATTTGTAGAATGGCCAAACTGAGCTAGTTAACATTTCTTTATATGCTTATGTTTTGTGAGAACCTTAAAATTCAGTTTTTCATGTATGCCATACATGATTAAGGATAGTCACTATTTTGTACGACAGAGCTCTTGAACTTATTTCTCCAATCTATCAAAATTTTGTAGCCTTTGATGAAAATCTCACTTACCTATTATCCCATTAGCTAGTAAAGGTCCTTTTGCCATGAACTTTACCTTTCTTTGATTCTTTAGCTTCATTTTCCATACTTTCTTACTGTTTGTATTTACCTTGTCCCTATTCTGTGATCTCCTCCAGGACAGTCTATCAGCAGTTTCCTATAGCACAATGCTACTCTGAATGAGTCGATGCYAATCACAGTAGAACTTTCCATTCTACATGATAGCAACGGTTTAATAGTTTTAGCTTAGAAACAAATTTGTTGTTTCATAACGTGTCTTACTCAGTTTGAAATTACATACTGTATTACATATTATAGATCATACTTAAAAATAAGTAAGCAAAAGCCAGGCATGGTAGCACAAGCCTATAATTGTAGCAATAAGAAGGCTAAGAATTACAGGTTCAAGGACATCCTTGGCTATATATTAAGAACCTATTTCAGAAAAAAAATGCTTAGGTAACTAACTCAGTTTTGAAAATTTCTTTTACTGGACAAAAAGATAATGCCTGTGGTTAAGAATTTCAAAAATAATGATAAATAGTAGCACCTTGAAATTTGAGATTTTAGGTTTTAGACTTCTTATAGTGGCTGAAATACAATGCTAATATGTTCCCCAAATTTAAAGTGTCCTGTGGTTGTTCTCTTTCTTACAGTTGGTTTTATAGTTTGGCTTTCTCTATTCATCCATAATGGTAGTTACAAATCAGCCAGGGTGACTCAGCAGGAGGACTGTCTTCTGACAAGGATGAGCAGTTCTTCAAACAGGAGGTTTTTAAATAAATTACTGATTACCTATTTTATTCCACTTTGGGATGAATGTTACATTGTCTTAACTCCCGTACTACCCATGGTAGACTCCACTTGCAGAAGCTACCAGTCATAAAGTCAGAAACAAAAGCCCTCTTAAATCATTTACACACGAGAAAATGTAAGTCAAGGAAGGCTTGTCTCACATCCACATAATAGCACTYTAATCACTTTGCCTGCAGTTTTTATAATTTCCATTCTTCTGGGTGCCCATTTTGGCATACAGGGCCAGTAATTAGTGTGATGTGCGGGTTCTGGAAAAAGTTCTATTTACCAAAAAATAGATTTCCTATTTTCCACAGTCTTCTCTTTTTTAGAAATAAAACTATATTTAGGATATAACATAATAAAATTTTACTGTACTTTATAAACGAATATTCCATATTTCCAGAGTAGCAGCTGTCCCATTGCTTCACACTAATAGTGATTGATCATTTTATCAGAGTGGAGCCTATAAGAGGGAAACCTAAGCAACTGTTTCCTACCTAGCAGGGGTGTTCATTTGGGAAGAAATGTTTTGGAAAGCTGTCTGGATGGGGTTATTGGAAGGCATGAAAAGAAATGCTTTCTACGAGTCTGGAAAGTGTTAAGAGTATTTGATGCTTTTGAGGAGGACATGGGTTCAGCTCCTAGCACCCAAATGGTGAATTAGAATTGTCTGCAATCTGAATGTCAGGGAGTCCAAAGATCTCTGCCGCACCGAACACCAGGCAAGCAGGTAGTACACATACATAAATGCAGGCAAATACTCATATACACAAAATTAAAAAAATCTTTAAAAAAAAGAACACTACCTATAGAGATCATTTCTTCAAAAAGCTAAATGTGATCCATAACTGGAGGTGATTTTCCCTTCCACCCTTTCTCAATATCTGTAAATATCTTTTGTCACTTTTGGAAAGGGAGATGTCCCTGGAATCTAATGGGCAGAAACCACCTTGTCAAACTTACTACCACGCACAGAACAGTCCTCACAACAAGAGCAAGCTAGCTAAAATGTTAACATTTCAAAGAGGGGTGGTGGTGGTGGGGAACTACTTTTTTAAAAAGGAACTAGAGTACTTGTTACACAATGTTTTATGCATTAAAAAAAGGTAGAAAGGAATGTCAACACTCACTAACCTTTTGTGTATGGCTAACAGTTTCTAGAAATTCTGGAGACAGTTTACTTGCAGTTCATAAATTCTCACTTCTTTGTGAAGATGAGTTAAGCACACAGTTCAGCTACATATATTTGGAAGTTGTCCCTCTGTACTCAAAGTCTATTGAGGAATGTTTGACAGAAGGAAAGAGGTCTTCAGTGGTATGTAAAAAAAAGTTCTGTCTTTGGCTGTCTTACTAATAAACAACTATATATATATTTTTTTTCTGAAACAGGGTTTCTCTGTGTAGTCCTGGCTATCCTGGAACTCACTGTGTAGACCAGGCTGGCCTCGAACTCAGAAATCCACCTGCCTCTGCCTCCCAAGTGCTGGGATTAAAGGCGTGCGCACCACTGCCCAGGAATAAACAACTTTAAATACTTAAATGTCAATAAGATTTGAAGTTGATGATCCAGGAAGAGTAGGATCCAAAAAGATGTTGAGCACCTGAACTGATGGTGTGCTTACTTCAGAGGACATAGTGCTCCCTGGGGACACGAACAACCTATAAGATAAGAGTAAGTAGGGGCCTGGGTGTATTGAGAATGATGCTTAAAAACCACGGTGGGAGGAAATACATGATTAATTGCATATAAGAAGGCACTGAGGGACAGTTGTCTGCGACGCGTGCCCCTGGAGAAAACTCAGCAGGCTGAAGCAACGGATTTTGTTCCAGAAGGGTTTTCTGCATAGAACATTCTTCTGTCTGCTCCAAGTCCTGCTCCTCGTGGACACACTCTCATAGCACTTTCGGTGTCCACCCTTCCCAGATGGTGGCATAGGAATGTTCTGACAGCATGAACTCGCGCTGGGACTAGCCTATTAACTCCCAGTCGTCTCCGGAGAATTCTCTGACAGCTGTGGCCTTTGACATCCTTCCTGGTTTCCAGAAACGAGTGGAATCAGGGAAATGTGTGGGACTTTATACTATCCAGGTGTTGGCGTCGCGGTTGTTTTGACCATTAGCATTTTTGACGTGCCTGCCAGGGCAACAAGAATCTCTTCTAAGGGAATCGGATTTTCCTCGGGAGAAGAGTGCTTGCCAGGTCCGTCGAGCCTTAGCGGCCTCCGCGCCCGTCTCAGGGAAGTGCGGCGACCGCACAGAGGCGGGGACCCTGGTGGGGCTGAGGCGGCGAAGCGACTCAGCGGTTGGAACGAGCGCTCCGCAGTTCCAGGCGCGCGAGTGCGCGCGGCCGAGCGCCCGAGCGCCGGGGAGTCGGGGGGCGGGGGGAAACAGAGCGGACCAACCAGCGGGCCCTCTCCCCACGCGCGCTCAGGATTGGACGATCCGTTCCAGCCTCTCTCTCTCGGCCGTGGGCGGGCCGCACCGGGAACGGCCTGGGATAGGCGCGCCCGCTGCGCCAGAGTCCCAGGGGCGCGTGCGCGGTCTCGCGTCAGCCGCGGGGGCTGGTCTCGCGCGGCCTCGAGGAGGAGTCGCTGGCGACGGCGGCGACGGAGGAGGCTGGCGGTGGGGAGGGGGCGGGGACTGAAGACTCCGCGGCGGGGGGAATCGGGAGTTTCTGGATTCTTTATCCGGTGTTTGGAGGGCCGCCAGACGGAGGGGCTGTCGCTTGGGCCGCGTTGAGGAGCGAGTGGATCGGCCGCCGCCGGGGCTTGGAGGTAAGGGGCGGACCCGCAGCGGCGGGGCTGTGGCGGTCTTAATCAACAGGTTCCCGGGAGCGCGGCGGGGGAGGGGCGGCGGGGCTCGCATCCCCTCCCAGACCCGCCGCACCGCTAGGGTCCCCTGGGGAACCCCAGGCTGAGCCCGGCGCCGCGGTGTCAGCCCAACCTTTGTCCCTTGGAGGAACGCTCCCCGGGCCGTGCCGGTTGGTTCCCTGGGCCGGGGACGCACCTTGGCGCGGTGGCGGGCCACCCCGCACGGCAGGGAGTCGTCTCGCTGCGCCCAGGCCCGGAGTTCGCGAGTCCCCGGGACTCTCCCTAACCCCACCCCCGGCCGGATCGGGGAACCAGCCTGGGAAACACTTTCCCGTGGAAGACGGAATGCAGCCAGCGTTCCTGTGCCTGAGTCAGCTCCTGGTGTTCTGCTACTCATTGCGTTCTTCAGATAAACAGTTCCTGCTTCCTTGTGACCACTGCTCAAGAAAAGCCGGTGTCTGTAGTGCTTTCTCAACTTAGGCGGAGATTGTCCGTTGAACTTTGAAGCCTGAAAATGCTTGTAAGCTACTTTCAATGAATGCCTCTTGGAACGATCTTTATTGTAAATTACGTAACTTACTAAGGATAGCACTCGCCTTCTGTCCAGCTGATTGACACACAGTAATGTGTGTGGAATGTAGATTCGGTCGAAGAGTTTTCCATGACACTCTACTCTTAAGTGAGTGCAGCACCTAGGAGAGTTTTAGTGTGTTGTGTCTAATTTAGAGTTTCAAGAATTTACATTTTGAAAGCCAGTGTAGCAAGAATTCTAAAGTTTTGATTTAGCGGATACGGTGGAAGGTATTTCAAGTTTTAATAAGGCACAGTCATGTTTTAATAGTATTCTAATTATCCTTTTTTAATTATGCCAGAAATTAATAACTTGTTACATTTTGCAACAGGAACAAATTATGTGATGTGCTGGTGTCTTTGTTGTTGTTGTTTTTCGAGACAGGGTTTCTCTGTGTAGCCCTGGCTGTCCTGGAACTCACTCTCTAGACCAGGCTGACCTCGAACTCAGAAATCCACCTACCTCTGCCTCCCAAGTGCTGGGATTAAAGGCGCCACCACTGCCCGGCTTGTGCTGGTGTCTTTTAAGTATAGGTATTGGTGGGAATGAAAATTTACTATCCTTTCTTGAAGATGAGCTGTTTTTATAGTATTTCTGTGGACAGAATTTCTTGTTTTAAAGGTCATTCTAAACTGTTGTAGCAGGCTTACATTAAATTCAAAGAGCTTTATAGGTAAAACAAAGATATAAAAAGATTTTAAAATTGAGTAAATTTGCTACGAATGACTAAAAGTCATCACCTTGAATTTGACAAATAATGGTGGATTCTTAGTGATATATTTTTTAGAATGTTAAAATAGATGAGAGACTTAGTATAATTCTGCCTACGGGTCTTCCAAAGTGGTGCCGTGGCTTAGCTATGCATGCCATCTTCGGAATTGTAATTTAAAAAAAAAAAGATTTGTTTTTATTTATATGTGCATGGGGGTGGGACATGTGCCAATGGAAGCCGAAGGCATAGCATTCCCCTAGAACTAGAGTTACAGACTCTGGGGAACCATCCATTGTGGGTGCTGGGAATGGAACTTGGTTCCTCTGCAAGAGCAGTATATAAACTTTATTGCTGAGCCCTCCATCTAGGCTGCTGTATTGTGATCTGATTAAAAATCTCAGACTCACTACCCATAGTTCCCCACCTATGTAAGCCAAAAGCCAAATTGCTTTCTGTCTTGTCATGCATAAAATCCTTCTGTTCTTTGTTTAAGATACTGTGTAGACAGAGTTCTCAGCCACTGTTTGGTGTTCTCTTCTGTTGAGGTTTCTCCCTGCATGCATTAATAAACTCACATATTCGAGAATAACCTCCTTGAAGTCCTTTGATGGATCATATATATTAATCACAAACTGCCTTCATATGAACATTTACACTCCAATTGGACTCAAGTGAGCACTGTAGTCTTACCAAGTTAACCTACATTTAACTGTCACAACAGTCAGACTTTCAAAAAATTTAACATGACAATATTTAGCATATTCTTCTAACTTTTCATGCTTTCTTTTCATGTATGTTACAGTGAACAATATTTTGGAAATGTTTTGGGGAAATTGGTCTGACTTATGTATCAGTATATTAATGTGTCCTATTTCTCTGATGTTTTCCTTATTTCAGACTGGGTTTTTTTGTTTTTTGGTTTTTTTTTTTGTTTGTTTGTTTTTATTTTTTTGAGACAGGGTTTCTCTGTGTAGCTCTGGCTGTCCTGGAACTCACTCTGTAGATCAGGCTGGCCTCGAACTCAGAAATCTGCCTGCCTCTGCCTCCCAAGTGCTGGGATTACAGGCGTGCGCCACCACCGCCCGGCCAGACTGTTTATTATACACTTACTGAATTACAGGATCATTAAGATGGAAGTAATCTTGTATACTCAGAGAACGTTTTCAGATCTCAGGGACAAATTAGAGTTGTGGAAGAGGTGATGAGTTTGAAGTAAGTGCTTCATACTTGTCTTGGTCTTCTCCTTCTAATGGTGTCCTCGTCGCACATGCCCGCCCGCTTCTCCTAGCGTCTTGCTTGGCTTGTAGCCCAGGCAGACCTGCACCTGGTAGTGTAACCTAGACTGGCTCAAACTCCTCGTTCTCTTGCCTTAGACTCCTAAGTCTCGGCATTGCAGGCATTGCCACCACGCCCAGCTCCTTACTAATTGTTAATTAAATCAATTAATTACTTTCTCCACATCATACTAATAACTGCTGCCAGGGTTGTATGCCCTGCCCGCCTCACTTCTGTCTGTGTTTTCTTCTTTTTTGTCTTTTTAAATAACTACACAATTTATTCCTTTTCTGAAGTTTTTTCTTTCTTTTTGTAAATACTTCAAACAGTGCTTAATGAATATCCTTCTGTGTGTCTCTGAAAAGTGTATGTTTTCCCAAGATGTATACCACCTGCAAAGGGAACTGTTGACAGCAGTKTGATGTGCATTTTTAACTTGATTGGTTACAGCCAGGTTATTTGAGGGCAAATGATTTCCCCCCACATTTACTCTATGAATGGTAGTGTTTTCTTATCTTTGCCTGTGGTTAGCATTGTCAGTTTTAAATTTTTCTGACCATTTGGATGAGAAATTATGTATTTGTTTCCTTTCTTTAAAAGATTAAAATTTTATATATTGGCACAGTCAAGAATCAGATCAGTTTCCAGGCAGTGGTGGCTCACGCCTTTAATCCCAGCGCTTGGGAGTCAGAGGCAGGCGGATTTCTGAGTTCGAGGCCAGCCTGGTCTACAGAGTGAGTTCCAGGACAGCCAGGACTATACAGAGAAACTCTGTCTTGGAAAACAAAATAAAACAAAACAAAACMAAAAGAAACAGAACAGTTTCATGTACTCTCCCTTTTTAAAGTCAGCCTTCCCCAAAACTTTACGCCCTAGCAACTAATGATTTCCCTCCTATAATCTCTCTTTTTAAGATATTATTTAATCTTAACCGTAACAGTATTATTCCATTTTTCTTGCCATTCATTTGAAGTTTTTAGTTTATTAAATCCTCTGTGAAAGGTACACCTACTGCACACATGTGGAACACCAAAACACACGGAACCTTTCCTCTTTGGGAGGGAGCAGTTTGAGATGCGGAGTGTTGTTCAAAGCTATGTCTTTCTTAAGCTGGAGATTGCTCTTCCTCATCAGACTTGTGCACCACCTGTGCCTTGCAGCACCAACCTTGGCTTTTCAGTCCTCCTCCTTCTTCATTGTTTCCTTGCATCCCTTTAAACTGTTTTCCTGAGGCCTTTTTCTTCTTATACAGGCCATGTCTTATGTAAAGATGTGGAACACTCCAAGCATTTGCATACCATCCATGTGGAGGTACCATGTAATCTTGCCAGTATTAGTGTATGTGCTGCTTAAGCAAGTACCATCTCTCCTTTTCTTTCATTTAGCATAATATGTTTTAGATTAATCTATCCTGAGCATATCCACTTCCTTCCAGTTTATTGCTGAACATGATATTCTCTTGTATGAATATGAGCATTTATTTATCTATTCACCAGCTGAAGGGCATTTGTTTTTAGGCTTTTTGTGATTATTTGTAAAGTTGCCATAAATCTGTGTGAATAGGTTTTTAGTGTGAACATGTTTTCCCACTTAGAAGTGGGAACCTTGGGTCACATGAGCAAATGTGAACTTAACTATTTAAAAATGAAACAAAACAGCAGCAAAATTACAACAAAAGTAGTGGCCCTTAAGATAGTCTAATGATTAGGACTTGTGAATATATTTGGTTGTGTGTCAGTTTAATTAGGTTGTTAATCAGCGTCTTAGACTATTCAGGTGGGCCTAATTATCAGGAGTCTTTAAAAGGAGAGAGGGGAAGGGTGGAATCTGGGGAAAAGAACAGTACAGCTTCTAGATGGAAAAGAAAAGTTGGTGTGTTTGAAGATAGAAGAGAGGGAGCCCCAAGCAGAGGGGTGTGCTTGATTTCCAGAGGTAGAAAATGGTAGGAAATGGATTAGCCTTTAGCACCTGGAGGATGCAGGGCAAGGCTCTGATAGGACTTTAATTTTAGCCCAGGGGACCTGTCAGGCTTATGGAATTAAAAATTCTTAAGTATGTGATTCTTTAAAGGCCATTGTGTTTGTGGTACTTTGGAGCACCCTAGAAACCTAGCACACCTAGTATTCTTGGGAAATTCTCTTTAAAGTAGCTGAGCCACTTTCCATTCCTGCCAGCCATGTATGAGAGCTCTGTAGTTTTACATCAGCACTTGGTAATCAGCCTTTTTCATTTCAGCCACTCCAACAGCCATATAAGGTATGTCATTGTATTTTTAAAATTAAGAGTTCTCTAAAAATTAATAGTGTTGAATATTGTTTGATGTGCTTATTTGCATGCACTCTTAGTGAAAAATGAAATTCTCTGCCATTTTTATTTATCTATCATTTATTTTTAAATTTATTTATTTTTAGACAGTGTGTTATTCTGTTTTCCAGTGTGTCTTTGAGGTTTTGATCTTCCTGCCTCAGCCTCCCCAGTAGCTGGGACCATTGCATGCACCAGCTTGCCAGACTTCTGTTTTCTTATTGTAGAATTTTGAGAGAATCAAGTATGTGCTTTACTGTTGAGCTACACCTCCAAGCCAGGTTTTGATAGTTCTTTACAGTTCTTTTTCTTTTATCAGATAAGTAATTTGTCAAGATTTTTCTCCTAACCTATTAACCTTTTCATCTGCATATCTGTCTTTTGAAGTGTTGACATTGTAAACTTTGATGAAGTCCAAATGAGCAATTGTTTATTTTATGGATCCGATCTGAGATATAGTATCTGAAGAAATCTGCCTCACCCAGGCTCATTGAAATCCTTCTTTACTTTTTCCCACAAGTTATATATTTTTATATTTCACACTTAGATTTATGTTCCATTGCATTAATTTTAATATAAAATGAAAAATACAAGTAGTTTCATTTTTGTCTTGTTTTTTCATGACACTTGAGGACCTCTTGAAATGCCCAAAGCTTTTGTCAAAACAGCACAACATTGTTATTTTCTAGTGATCTATTTATCTGTCTTTTACTAATAATACATTGTCTTGATTATTGAATATTAAATACATCTTAGCAAACAGTAATGTGAATACTCCAAGTATTCTTTTTCAAATTCAACTGTGGTTGTCTTAGTTCCATTGCTTTTCCATATAATACCTAGAATCACATTGTTGATAGTAACAGAAATACCACATTGATATTTCGATTGAAATTGATTCATCTGTAAATCAGCCTGGACTTTTGATGACTTCATCTTGTCAATTTTTTTTATTTATATTTAATTCTGTGATACTAACAATTGAAACTGGGTTCTTGAGCATCTGGATAACTGCTTAACACTAAACTGTATCAGAATCTGTCTAGTAATTAGCATTTCTCATTTTTGCTCTTGATTTTATTCATGAGAGTGTTAAATTTTTCAACAAACAGATCCTGCATATTATTAGGTCTTTAAGTATTTCAGTCTTTTTATTCTATTATAAATGGCAGAATGGTAATTAAAATAGTTTCTAATTTATGATCAATATGTGGAAATTCAACTAAATTGTATAAGTTCACCTTATATTTTGTTTTTTTGTGCATCTTTTGAGATGGGGGAATCTCATTGTATAGCCCAAGCTGGTCTTGAACTACAAATCCTCCCTCAGTGTCTTAAGTACTGAAGATTATACGCATACATCATTGCACGACCACCTATCCCCCTTTCTTGACATAGTGTTTGTTATCTGGACTGACCTTGAAATGCTGAGCTCAAGTGATCTTCCTGTCTCAGTCTCCCAGATAGCTGAGCCTATTAAGTATTTGGTGCCAAATATATGTATGTAATGTATGCCAAATACATATGTGTATGAATGTATTTGGCTTGCATATGTGCCTGTGCACCAAGTATGTGCCTTTAAGGTCAGAAAAGACCATCATCTCCTGAAACTGGAGTTATGGACAAGCCACCATGTGGGTGCTGGTAACCCGGTTCCTCTGAAAAAGCACCACATGGAAATCTTAACTGCTGAGCCATCTCTCCAGCCTCTGGTTTTTTCCCCTAGACTCATTTATTGGTTTTCTCCCCTTCCCCCCAACACCATAGTGGTTGATATATTGTGATTTTCTAATTAAAGAGCTGTAATATAAAGAAAATGATATTTTTTATTTTAGTTTGAATGCTTTTTTTTATTTTAAAGTTTGTTATTTCTTTCTTTCTTTCTTTTTTTTAAACTTTCACTGGCTAGGATTTCCAGTGGTTTGGACAAGGATAAATAAAAGGATATTCTTATGAAGTGAGATCGTTGCATTTTCACTTTTTAAAAATAGGCCATTTTATGGTTTCTTCAAACTAAATGAAACTTGGTATTTTCCAGGTTATTGAAGTAATATTTTTTGTCATAAGTGGTTGTCAAATTTTATCATATTTTGTCTGCATCTCTTGATGACCATGATTTCTTTTTCCCCAATTAGTCTATTAGCATGATTTATACTAGTTTTTCCATGTTGAATCAGACTAGTATGCTTTTTTTTTTTTTCTAGTATGCTTTTAGGATTCTTTTAAACAAAAAATAATTTTGGGTAAATTATAAATTATGTATAAAATTAGGAGAATTAAGGACCCTTTAACAATTATGTGTGTTTTGCATCTTGAAAATGCTTTGTACGAATGTGTGTTCATTCTTATGTGCATCTGTATTAGAGGGCTACCTTTGATGTTCTCTAGGACCTGTCCACCTTGTGTTTTTGAGATTGTATCTCTCAGTGGCCTGGGGCACAATGATTAAGCTAGTCTGGCTGGCACCAGAGCCCCAGGGATCTTATCTTTATCTTTCAAGTGAGAGCCACAACAGCTAGAGTTTTCATGTGGATTCAGTGAATTGAACTCAAGTCCTCATGATTGCATCAGGTAAGCCATCCTCAGTCCTGGACTTAAAATGTCATAATGGAGTTTGTAGACTGAAGGACTCTCCTTTAAAATCGCAAAGAGATCAAATATGTATCACTGTAATCAAATATTCTTCACACTGGGTATTTTTTTAGACATTAAAATAGCTTTAGAAAATGAATTATGGTATTTGTTATTTGCTTGTTTTCTTTTTGATGTTTGGGAATAGTGTTGAGATAGGGTTTCTGTCCTGTAGCTCACTCTGTAGACCAGGCTGGCTTGTTTTCATTTTTTTTTTTTTTAAATACAGATGTTGATAGAAACTTAATTCCTGTTAAAATACATATCTCCCAATGGGAAAAAAAAATTGAGCTGGCATACTCATCCCAGGAGATAATATTCAGCAGTAAAAAGAAGCAGATTAATACATGGCATAATATGGATTAATCTCCAGATCCTGCCTGGGGGGGGGGGCGGGGTTATGTGTCTTAAGTTACTGTGTGGTTCCACTTACATTATGTACCTGAACTGAATTAAGAATGGCTGAAGAAGCCAGGCAGTGTGGTATAGGACTTTAATCCCAGCACTCAGGAGGCAGAGGCAGGTGGATCTCTGTGAGTTCGAGCCCAGCCTGGTCTACAGAGCAAATTCCAGGATAGCTGGGCTACATAGAGAAACTCTGTTTCAAAAAAACAAAAATAAATACATAAAAAAAAGTAAAATAAAATAAAAGAATGGATGAACAGATTAGTTGTTAGAGGTTAAAGGCATTCCATGGAATAGGTGTGATCTTCAAAGGGCTATGCCAAGGGTCTTTATGAAAATATGGACTTAACTAACACTATGAGCATGTGGTTGTGATATTGTACTGTAGTTGAAAAAGTTAGCAAAGATTAGGAGCTCTGTATATTTTTTTACAAGTGCCTATGAATTTCAAAGTAAAGTTCTAATTAAGGCAGGGGGGACAAAGTAAAAAGAAAAAGGTCCAACAACTTGTATCTTGAAGATCTAGAATCTAGGGAATGCCTTGGAAGAGATTGTATTCCCTATAAAGGATGAGGCCATCCAAGTAAGAATTTAAGGTTGATAAAGAAATAAATTCAGTTTGCACATTTGACAATTCTGCAGGTACCAAAAAACCCTCTGTTGTAGATATTGAGTTCTCTCGTTAGAGTACAAAGGTAGTTGCCCAAATGAACATGACTATTACAATAAAACTTTATGGTTCATGCATCACTTGATGACAGGGATATGTGCTTAGTAATGCAGTAGTAATGAGGTACTCTCTCCCAGGTTACATTACAGTCAGGACCAGTAAAGAAGTTGTCCCAAGTACAAAGTTGCCTCTTCTGTTCCTTCATTAGCATTACTTAGGCCTTAGCCTTAGAAATGTCAGAGCTCACTTATACTAAAAGGTAGTGATGATACAAACCAGCCAGTGCTTGGCTTGATTTCCCTGTCCTTACCATAGGTCAGTGAGAAGGTAGGACAAAACAAAATTATAATTATGCCCCTGCATACTGTGACACAAAGGAACTGAGTTCTGTGTGAGTAGGTTTGAGGAAAAGCTTCTGCTGAAGTCAGATGTGATAGCTCATTGTGTAATCCTAGCACATGGAAGGTTGAGGCAGGAGAATTGCCTTTGAGGTCTGCCTGGGCCACACAGTGACTTCTGGGACAGAATGAATCTTGTCTCCAAAAAAACACCCTCCCACACAGATACACAGGAAGGGTTTTACCAGGGAGAGCATACAAAAGCATATGGAGACCAAATACTCATTTGAAGAACTAAAAGAAAACTGGTGTAATTGCAGTGCAGAGAAAATTTGAGAAGTATTGGACTGAAAAATCTTAATTCGGTCTATTGGTAAGAAATGTGGGACTGTTCCTTTAAGACAGTGAATTTTAAATATATAATGAATATATTTTAAGTAGGAGTAGTCTCTAAAATAGTGTTTAGAAGTATAGTATAAATAGTAAAAAAAAAAATCCAGTAATATAAATTGTTATACTGTGCATTATATATATATGAACAAATGACAGGATTTCACAGTATTGCCCAAGCTAGCCTCAAACTCAGTATCTTCCTACTTCAGGCTCATGAGTACTAGGATTCAAGGTATGTATGTACAGCTGTTTCCAGCTGGCGAGTTTTTATTTTGAACAAAGACAAAATTATTTAATTCAGAGTTTTTATTTATCATGAAAACTTAGTGACTTTAAAGAAACAAAACAAAATCCATTCWATTTCTTTATACCAAAATATCTTAGAAGTCACACACATGTGTGGGTTGGTCAGAGTGGATTGCTGGCTTGCTAGTGAGTACATTAAAAAGTGAGGTAAAATATAAAATAAATGTTAGACTCATGTAAGGTCAGAAGACCAGACCTCAGATATGCTTAATCTTGAGTCTAGACTTTTTTTTTTTTTTTTACTTCTAGTATGGGATTTTGGTAGGCCTTACTATCTCATTTTTTTTGAGACAGTGTCTTGCTAAGTGTGATGATTACTATTGATTGTCAACTGACAGGGTCAAGAATCATCACCTAGAAGATGAATTCCTGAACATGTCTGTGGGAGAGTTTCTAGCTTGGGTAATTGATGTGAGAAGATCTACCCTAAATGTGATGGCACCATCCTATGGGGTTCTGAAATGAGTGGAAGGGAGAGGCAAGCTGGCCACTAGAGCTCATCTTCCTCTGCTTCCTGAATATGAATGCAATGTGGTCAGCTGCTTCGAGCTCCTGTCAACACACCTTCCCTGTCACGGTGGACTGTATACCCCAGAACTATGAGCCTAAAGAAAACTCTCTCAAACAACAAAAAAAGCTAGTTTGTTTGATTTTTGAGCTTAATACCTTCATGAAATATGGGTGAATAGGAAAACTTGCATCCTCATTAAATATATTTTGAGTTGTGAAAAGTTTCTTCTGTCAAACTATAGAAGGCAGCTTAGTTGTAAAGATTAAGGTTTCAGTAACTTAATAATTGAGCTGTTTAATTTGACAAATTTTCAAAATTTGAGTTTATCAAATATTTAACAGGAATTCTAATATTTGGCCTTCTTGTTTTTTAAGTTTATGGTTCCTTTTTTTAGTTAATAATTTTCTCAAAGACCCTAAACATAAAGGCTTTGAGGCCTGTTAAGTTGTCTTTTGATCTCATAAGGCAGGTCAAGATTACTTTCTGTAAATATTTTAAGCTTCATGGGTCATTTTGTCTCTGTTAATAGGTTTTCAGTTCTGCTCTTAGAGTGCAAGGTAGTTATCCAAACAATCATGACTATATTCCAATAAAACTTTATGATTTGTGAATCACTTACTGACATGTGTATGTTCTGAGAAATGTGATATATCATTCATAATTTTTTTCATGTTGTAAATGTTACAAAGTGTAATTACACAAACTTAAATGGTGTGGGTCAGTTACTCTGAGACGTCTGAATACAGTATTTACTGCCATTTCAACAGAACACACTTCATCGCAGTAAGCCTTTTTTATAAGTAGGCATAGACTCTAATGGCTAGAAATATAGTGTAAGTAATAAAAAAAAATCCAGTGGTATAATTTGTTGCCATTATCAAGTATACATACTACACATAATTGTACATATTATACTTTTATATGCAGGTTTTGTTTACATCAACATCAGCATAAATGTGACCCATTATAGTCTTTTGGAATCAGTGTCTTAATGTAGTCTGTCTTGATTCGAAGGTCTTTATGCTGTGTATTACTGTACTTGTAAAACAAAAAAAAGGGGTGTGTGTGCTTGATTTGACCTTTAGGTTTTGCCTATACACCTTTCCTTTAAGTCAGCCCCCCCCACCCCCACAAAAAAAATCAATGTAGGAAATAAGAGTTTTAGAAAAAACATTTAATTTAAATTTAATAGATATTTAACTTTGTTATAATTTTAATGGATTTGGGGGATCTAAAATATGTTTAGTAACGTGTGTGTGTGTGTGTGTGTGTGTGTGTGTGTGTGTGTCTCGCACATGAGCATGCGCACTCTCTCTCACACACAGGCTCTGGTATCATCATGTTTCCACAGGCTAAGTATGCAGATCTGTGGACAACTTTCAGGAGTTGGTTATCTTTACCATGTTGACCCTAAAGAATGAACTCCATTTGTTAGGCCTGGTCATTTTACTGGTTGGCTCTTGGAAGTTTAAAAAGATTTTGTTTTGTCTATTTTTAATTATGTATAGACATGTGTGGGTGTGTGCATATGTCAATAAAGTACTCATAAATCGGAACTGGGGCAGAAGAGAATGTTTAATACCCTGGTGCTGGAGTTATAGGCTCTGAGCCGCCTGGCATGGGTGCTTAGAACTGAATGTAGGTCTTCTACAAGATCAGGAAGTGCTTCTAACCTCTGAAACACTCCTCTAGCTCACCTTTGCCATTTGGGGGGAAATTTTGCTCAAATACCATTCAAGTGGTATTTGTTTCATCTCTTGATGTGTTAAGCTGTGTTGGTTGCCTTTGTATCTCTTCCTTAAGTATTACCAACCATATTTCCAAGTTTTTACCAGTATTCTCTCTTTGGGAAATGAGGAAATTGAGATTCAAATTAATTTATTCAAAATCATATTGTAAGTGATAGTGACGATTGGAAATTCATTTTAACATCAAGCCCTGGTTTTTCTTTGTAGTGTAGCCTACTTAAGACTTACTTAACATTGTCTTTTGGATAAGATTACAATCATTTTGAAGAAAGACACCTTCAACTTACTTGGTATTCAAAATATACTTGAATTAGAGTGAGGGATCTTCAGCAGATTACTAATTAAGCTTGCTATGGGTAGAAAACAATGTCTTTTTATCTGAGTATCTTACTGCTTAGTGTGGTTGTGATGTAATGAGAAATGTGTTCGCTCTTTGTTCTCTGTTCCTGACGTAGAACTTTTAAATCTCTTGGAATTTCCTTAGTGATAAGAGTGTCTTTTGTTGCAAGGACACACTTCTTGCCTGGACCCTTAAATAGCTTCAGGTTGGGACTGGTCACCAGAAAGATCAAGGGATGATTAGAGGTTAATTCTGTACCTCTGAGGAGTTAAGATTGAGTAGAGTTACCAGTAGCCAGTGATTAAATCAATCATGCTATGAAAATAAAGCTTACATTAAAAATACTCTTAACTGATAGCATTCAGAATCTTCTGGGTTGGTATGTGTAGGAGAGTGGTGCACTGGAGAAGCCACAGGAACCGGGCCGTCTTCTTACCTGCATGCTTTCCCCTCTGCATCTCTCCTATAAGGATTTCCTAAATTGCATTCTTTTATGTAAACCAGAGATTATATGCAAAATGCCTTCTTGAGTTCCTTAGCCATTTGACAAATTCTTGAACCTGAGGAAGGGATCATGGAAATTCATGGGTAACAAATAGCTGCATGATCAGAATCACAGGAAGCTTAGTAGATAAGGCTGACATCTGAAATGGAGGGAGATCTGCACCATACAGATGGTGCAGATGGAAGTTATGAGAATTGTAAGATTTTCACTTGCTATCTGAAGAATTGGAGAATGAGAATGAGAAAGAGGAATGAGAAAGAGACCATTTGATGTTGGGTATTTAGTGGGGCTGGAGAGATCTTGGTAGTGAAGAGTGCTTGCTTCTCTTGCAAAGGACCCAGCCTCAATTCCCAGGACCAGTGTAGTAGCTCATAACCATCTAACGGCCAGGGAATTGAAGCCTCTTCTTGACTTCCATAGGCACCAGGAACACATGTGGTCTGTATATATACATGCAGGAAAAACATTCATACACCCAAAGTCTAAAAGAAATTTAAAAGAAGTTTATTGTGAAAAACAGTTCAGGATAGAACATACTATATACTTAATTCCATTTTTATAATTTGCTCAAATTTTAACTTTGACTTAATATTGAAACCTTTTTTATCCTATAAACTAAGAAATTGGGTTTTTTGTTGTTAGTTTGGTTTGATTTGGTTTGGTTTGGTTTGGTTTGGTTTTTTGAGACAGGGTTTCTCTGTGTAGCCCTGGTTGTCCTGGAACTCACTTTGTAGAACAGGCTGAACTCAAACTCAGAGATCCATCTGCCTCTGCCTCCAGAGTGCTGAAATTGCAGGCATGTGGCTCCATTGCCCAACAAGAATTTGAAATTGAAGGCAATTCTGTTCACTTGTTTTTTTCTTAACTGTTTGTGTATTTGTGGGTCCACGTATGTGGAGGGCAGACAACTTCAGGCATTGTTCCTTAGGAGTTGTCCATCTTACTGTTTGAGACAGTGTCTTTCGCTCACCTGCCACTTACCAGTTAGGCTAAGCTGTCTAGCCAGCAAGCCCATGAATCTGCCTGTCTCTGTTCTGGGGGTCAAATTCAGGTTTTTATGATTGCATATAAATGTAATGGGCTATCTCCCTAGTGACAACTCTGTTTGTTTTAGGTTGGCCAGAAATTTGAAGTGGGAGTGTCACGTGTTCTGAATTAATTTTGTTGACATCAGTATAAACTTATCCTGGTGATTAACTCATGGGTTTTATTTTGAAAGTTAGCTGAGATGATGCTTATCAAGAATAAGAGACAGTAGCTGGGCAGTGGTGGTGCACGCCTTTAATACCAGCACTTGGGAGGCAGAGGCAGGTGGATTTCTGAGTTCGAGGCCAGCCTCGTCTATAGAGTGAGTTCCAGGACAGCCAGAGCTATACAGAGAAACCCTGTCTTGAAAAACCAAACCAAAACAAAACAAAAAGAATAAGAGACAGTTTCTGGGATATATTTGGGTCTCCATAAAAGTTAAAAAAAAAAAAAAGTGGGAGATAGAATATGAACTAGGTTTGGTATAGTGACGGATGATGCTAGAGATGAGTTGTATTTAGATATATTTTTTAAATTATTTTTTTTTTTATTGGGTTTTTTTCTGGTTTTTTTTTTTTTTTTTTTTTTTTTTTTTTTTTTTTTTTTTAATGAAACAGTCTTCTTATATATCCCCAACTAGCTTTCAGTTTACTGTATATTCCATACTGGCCTCAAACTTGTGATTCTACTGAGTCAGCTTCCTGGCTACCATTATATTTAGATATATTTTTAATAGATTAAATAGTTATTAATAATTTGCATTAGTAACTTTATAGGAGTATTTAAATTGGTTGCCATAGTCCAAGATTCAGTGATGAGATAATTGTACATCAAGGTCAGGTATTTTTCTCTGCAGTAGTAGTAAAAGTTGGAAGGGGAAAATAGTTTGTTGCTCTACCTTAAACAGTTCACTTATGTCATAAATTCAAATTCTACACTGCTTTTCTGTTTGACTCTCAAACATTATTTGGAGTTTCCCACTAGATTATATTTACTGTATATTCTCCCCACCCCCAAGCCCTCCGTGCTAGGGATTGTACATGCTAGGCAAACTCTTTAGCAATAAGCTGTTGTACTGTGGCCCCCAGCTCTGCCCCTCATGTATTTACTTTTTGGGGAGGAGGACAGGCTCTTAGTTATGTAGCCTTGGTTGGCTTGGTACTCATAAGATCAGCCTGCCTCTGCTTCCTGCGTGCTGGGATTCAAGATGGCTCATTCCATATATTTTTTAATTGGGAGAGTTGAAATTTGAGAAACATTTATTTTTACTAGTATTAATGTGTTTGTGTTAATACTTCGTGTAATGAATCATTTGAGCTTTGTATTCTTTTCTTTTTTAAGATTTATTTATTTATTTTATGTACACTACAGMTGTACAGATGGTTGTGAGCCATTACGTGGTTGCTGGGAATTGAACTCAGGACCTCTGCTCCCTCTAACCCCACTCGCTCCACCCCACATGAATATACTGTAGCTGTCTCCAGACGCACCAGAAGAGGGCATCAGATCTCATTAAGGATGGTTGTGAGCTACCATGTGGTTGCTGGAATTTGAACTCAGAACCTTCGGAATAGCAGTCAGTGCTCTTAACCACTGAGCCATCTCGCCAGTCCCCATATTCTTTTCTTTTTATGCCAGTTCTCCTAGGATTCTCTTTCTGTAGTTCTGGTACAGCGGTCAACAGTTAACATTGTACTGAGTTTTTGTTCTTATTTGATTTCAGTGGTCGATTTTAGTTTTTTTAAATATAAGGGTACAAGGCAGTAAAGGATAGCCACAAGTTAATGTGTAAGTTGCAGAGTGAATACCAGGCTGTCTTGGCTGAGCCACCTGAGACTGTCTCAAAACAACAGCAGCCCAACACAAAGGACAAGAATTCTGCCTTAGTAACCTCTTTCTTGTCAGTGACTATTCAAGTGTTTTGTACCAACTGAGTACTTAACATTCTTGAATAAAAGTGTAACCAATTCCTTTTAACTATAGGATTAACAGTGTAGTCATCTTAGGTATTGGTCTTCAAAAAATGTTACTTACACTAGATTCCTGCTCTCTCTTCTAAAACCTTGCAAGCTAGAGCATTGTTTGTACTCTCAGTAATACTGTGGTCCCAAAAGTCCATGGTTTCTTGTTTGGTGACATATGTATGTATTCACCATCTTCTTTGTCAAGATTCTGTTCCTGTTCTAGTGACACATCCTCACTTTATAGTCCAATATATTGTTACAACTTCCTCAGTCTAACCTTACAGATTAGTCTTGCTGTGTCTTTATTAGTTTTCATTTTTGTTAATATTCCTATCCTAGTAACTCTAAACCGGTTATTTGGTACTTCTTCATTGACAAAGCAATACCCCTTCCCACAGTATTTCTAATTTGTATACCAGCCAGCCATCTAGATAGAGGTAATCATCTACAAATTTACTGACCTTTGAAATGTTTTTTCTCTAGTAGACTGTAAATCAGTTAAGAAGTTGAAATATCTTGTAATGAAGTTTTAGAGATGTAAAACTTTATGTAAGCATGTGTTAAGGGAAATGACTAATTGGAGGGAATGGAGAAACTACATAGTGAATACATTCAGACAAAACAGTAGCCATGTGAGTTTAATAACTAGAATTCCTTCAGTATTTTTATTGTATCTTTTAAATATGCATTATTGTGTCTGTATGGTGTGTGTGTACACAGGGGTGTGTGTGTCTCTACAGGTGAATGTGTACTGTGGTTTGCATGTGTAGGTCAAAGGACAACTTAGTTCTCTCTCTGCACCGTAGGTTCAGGGATCACATTCAGGTGATCATGTTTGCACGGCAAGTGCTTGTACCTGATGGGCTGCTTCTCTTCCCCTTCTTAGAGTGAGTCATTAAGATGATAACAGAATGCTGTCAGAATTTATGAATCTGACCTTTTTTCCAGTTCAGGGAATCAAGCCCAAAGCCTCACACACAGGAAATTGCTATCCTTAAGCCACATATACCCCTAGCCTGATATATTTTTAAGTGTTGGTGTCACTCTTGAAATTTAAAACCTCTATGCTTATTTCTTAAAGTTAATATTAGTTTTGAAATTACAAAACAACAGTTCCCAGTACCCAGTGACTCACAGATGTCTGTAACTAATTCCAAGTGATTCAGTGTCCTTTTAAAGCACCAATCACACACACACACACACACACACACACACACACACACACACACACACGCAGGCAAAATGTTAATTCACATAAAAATAAAACCTCAAAAAAAAGTTGTGTATATTTTCCCAATTTGCAGAAGTAGATGGTACACACTTACTGTCTTGAAACTTGCTTTTTTTCACATGACTTTGCATTTTATCAATTCATCTAGCTAGAGCATCATTTAAAATACCCAAATTAAACAAAAGTAAATATCTGGAAGTGTAGCTCAGGAGTAGTTACCCCAGGGAGGGAGGCAGAAAGAAAATTAACAGTATGTCAAAATTATGACTATCTCAATATGTAATAAATATAATATAGTTTAAATCTTTAAAGTAACAAGTTTTTGACATCCAGACTGTATTTTATACTGATAGTATATCTCAATTAGAATAATAATTTTTCATTAGAAGCATTCATTAACTATATAACAATATTTTGATTAGCAGGAGACCATATATTGGTCTCATAAGTTTATAATGGAGCCAAAAATTTGATGTCATCTAATGCTACTGTAACAAAGCACAAACTCTATSTTCATGGTGATGCTGATATAAACAAACCTTCCACAGTACTAGCTATACATAAGCATATAGCAGTRTAGTTTCACAAATGAGAAAAATGRCCCCTAGTGGTTTATGTATTTGCTATACTAAAATGTACTATAATATTTTAATGTGTATTTTTTTATTTTCAAAAATACATTTACAGTAAAATAGTATAGTCCTTCAGCACCATCATTAGCCTTAGGCATTGTATCTTTACCTTTTGTTTTGATTGGATCAAATGTCTACATTGAATTAGCTATACTAAGTTCCTGTACATGCTCTCTGATGTTTATAATAATCTGTCTAATGGTGCACTTCTTAGAACCTATCTCCCAGCCCGGCAGTGGTGGCGCATGCCTTTAATCCCAGCACTTGGGAGGCAAAAGCAGGTGGATTTCGGAGTTCGAGGCTAGCCTGGTCTACAGAGTGAGTTCCAGGATAGCCAGGGCTATACAGAGAAACCCTGTCTCGAAAAACAAAACAAAACAAACAAACACAAAAAAAAAAAGAAGAAGAAGAAGAAGAATCTATCTCCCTCATTAAATGAGGCATCCTATGGTTAACCTGCATTTAAATGGTATTAAATTCATGGTATAAAAAGTAAAATAAAATACCTGAACTGCTCCAGAATATTTAAGTTTTCTATATCCATTATTAAATTTAAAGTTAAATTTAAAATTTTGTTCTTCAGTTATTCCAGTCATATTTCAAGTGTGTTCAGTATTTCCCTGTGACTAGTAGCTGTAGCAATATAACTTTTAAAGTTTGGTGGTATCCCATTAATACGTTTTTCTATTATTTATTCAGGTTTCTGTTTGTGGATTATTTATTTTTTTATAATTCAATTTCCTATTGGTAGGTTATTACTTCTAAAGTTACATTGTTGAAGTTGCTATCCTTATAGAAATACATTATATAGGAATAATTCTTAAGTGAACTAATAAATTACTTTTGTTAGAAATTTCCCTTCAAAAATATTAACTAGCATTAACAGTATACAAAGTCTATTTCAGTATATAGTTCCCAACAGTGAACATTATTGGTCAGTTATACCAACAATACAAAAACAATGGGAAAGTAAAACTTTTTAAATGTTTATATCACCTTTTTAAAACTAATTTTTCATTTTTTAAAACGTATGTGTATAGTGTTTGTATGAGTATATGCCCTGTGTGTGCTGGTGCCCCAGAGGCCAGAAGAGGGCATGGTATCCTCTAGAGCTGGATCTATAGGAGCTGCCTGATGTGGATACTAGTAATCAAACTTGGATTCCATGGAAGAGCAAGAAGCACTCCTAACTGCAACTCACTCTTCCAGCACCCCCAATTTATTTTTTAAGTTATAAACAAAGTAATGGGTTTCTTTATAGCATTTTCATGCATACATGCCATACTTCCTTTGTTTGTATTCTTGTATCCTCTTCCAGTACCTGCTCCCACCTTTAGTGCCTCTCTACTTATATCACCTTTTATTTATGTAGTTGGGGAAAGGGTTGTTCTCACTATAAATATTTCCATGGAATGAACAATAAAAAGCCAGATGTCACTGGAAGCTAGAAATGTCATTGAGTGGTGGAACACTTGTCCAGCATATGCCGGCAGGTCTCGGATGAAGCTGAGTTCATGTTGGAGGCAAAGAAGCAAAAGAATATCTCTGGATGTGATCTACTTTGATACCAGGCCAGTCAAGACTTCATAAAATGTATCCTCTCTCAGGAAGCTTTTGGAGGACACTCAGAAAGAGAATAGACAAAGAAGGAAAGGATATGAGAATGTCCCAAGGTGAGGATGAAGAGTTAATAATGGCTCTCAGTGCTGCACTTTCAAAAGATGCTTCTATTAGAATCCATGCAATGATGGCAAAGTCAGGCCCAGGAGTAGAAGAAAATTTAATGAGAGCTTACGAAGATACTGTTCACCATAAGGAAACCAATAAAGAATGGTAAAGCACTCCAAACATAGCAACAGCTGAAAGCCTGTTAAACAGAGGTCCAAAGGAACAAAGGCACTAGTTACTAGAATTAACCTACAACTGTTGCAGTCAAAGTGGGGCCACATGATGAGAATTGTGGCCTGAATGGACCCAGCCCTTGTATGACCACAGGAGGAAGGTGCAGAAATAACAAACCCAAACAACCATTTTTGCTTCTTTTAGTGGATAATTCTCAATTGGCAATGCTGTGGAAGATTGGAGGACAAGAAAACATAAGATAATGGAGTCTATGAAGTCAGCCTTCTAGAACCTGGGTAACTATCAGAGTAAACCTTTTAAAAATACTCTTTCTGGGGCAGGAGAGATGGCTCAGTGGGTTAAGAGCACTGGCAGTTCTTCCAGAGGCCCTGAGTTTGGTTGCCAGCACCTACTTAGTGGCTCACCGTAGTCACTGTCTGTACCTGCAGTCGCCGAGGAGCTCATAGCCTCTTCTGGCCTCTGTAGGCACCAGGCATGCGCATGTATACATACATACATGCATGGAAAATATGCATACACACAAAAATAAAATGAACTAAAAATATTTTAAAAGAACTCTTGTTTAGAGGAAGCGGGGATATATGAGTGATTTCACTGAAAAGGGATATAGAACTTTTGGGAAGAATGGCTGTAATATTAGAGAGCCAGTTCTCATCTTTTAGAGTAGGTGGCCTTCAGGTAATGTCATAAAAATGGCATGTATATGTACATAATATATGTATAAGCCTATTTCTGTACATGTTGCTAGACATATGAAGATTAATTCACAGTGAAACAGTTGAAAGAGTAAAAGTAGGCAGACCTCAGGTAAGAAGTGAAATCCTGACTTGTCCTTTTTGTCTTATTTTTCTGGCATGTTTTTCTGGCATTTCTTACATATGCAATATAGCCATATATCCTATGATTGTACATACATTGCAGCTGCAGATTAAAGCTCTAAATGTAAAGTAATTATGTGAAATACTACTGTGACCATGGTAGTATCACTTAACTACTTTATTACAATCGTCATTAAAGAATTTGGAAGATATTTCTTTTTGAGCTATTAAATGTTTGTGGTAGGTATGGTTTTCCTCTTCTCTCCTCAGTGTTAGTTACTTTCTAGTTTGCTGTGGTAAGATACTTTGAGAAATTTAAAGGAAGGAAAAGCTTAATTTTGGCTCATAATTGAGATTACATTTCATTATTGTGGGTCAATTAACAGCAGTAGGACCCCAAGGCAACTGGTAATGCTATAGCTATGTCTGCAGTCAAGGTCCAGAAAGCAATGAATGCTTGTGCTTAGCCAGCGTCCTACTCTTTACGTAATCCAGGACGCAAGCCCAGAGATTGATGTCTCCCACAGTGGTTGATGGCCCACTTCAATTAATCTAATCAAGATAATTCCCCACAGGCATACCCGTGGTTCTAAATCCTACCAAGTTGACAGTTGAAACCAACCATCATGCTTCTGTATTTAACCACTTAATGATTCCTTCAAATTTAATGCAGCAATTACTGAGTTTCTAATATGAGCATACCTAGCACTCTCCAGGCTCTAAAAGAGCCAACATAGAAGACTGGAGTTACTACAGATTATTTACATTCTAGTTAGGAAAGTACTTACACATATAAATAGGTAAGCAAGTAGGACAGATGTTTTTAAAAAATATTTATTTATATTATTACAATTTTATATGTGTATGAAGGTGCATGCATAGCATGACATGCATGTGGAGGTCAGAGGACAACTTGTGGGAGTTAGTTCTCTTCTTCTACCTTGTGGGTCTAGGGATGAAACCCTGTTTGATCATCAGGATTTGACAGTAAGTGCCTTACCCGCAAAGCCATCTGGTTGACCTGCAGGTAGGACATGTAAGTGATACATAAAGTCCATAAGGACAAGGTAAGTAGTACATAACATATGCTCTCACACTTGGTTATAGCGGCTGGAGAGATGGCACGGGATAAAGGGAACTAGCTGCTCTTCCAGAGGACCCAGATTCAAGCCTTAGCAACCACACAGTGGCTGAAGCATGTGCAACTCCAGTTCCGGGATATCTGACACCCTCTTTTAGACTCCATAGGCATCAGGTGCACACTCACTACATATACATATATATGCAGGCAAAAGACTCATAAAAGTAAATCTTTTTTTAAAGACTTGATTATAATGGGGGTGTGATAGTTCGTATATGATTGGCCCAGGAAGTGACCCTATTGGCCTTGTTGGAGTAGGTGTGTCATTGTGGGTGTGGGCTATAAGACCCTCACCTTAGTTGCCTGGAAGTCAGTCTTCCACTAGCAGCCTTCAGATGAAGATGTAGAACTCTCAGCTCCTCCTGCACCATATCTGCCTGGATACTGCCAAGTTTCTGCCTTGATGACAATGGACTGAACCTCTAAGCCTGTAAGCCAACCCCAATTAAATGTTGTCTTTTATAGAACTTGCATTGGTCATGGTGTCTGTTCACAGCAATAAAACCCTAAGACAGGGGGTGATAGAAGTATATTTATTTGTATACTTGTTATATGGATACAGTACAGTGTTATATAGTAAACTATTACACAGTTCATATGTACTGATATAAAAAGGAAATACTTGATCATTAAATCAACCATTAATTGCTTCTTAGGGGCTTGAGCTGTTCTGGCAGTATTGATAAGATTTTGACAAGAACATGGACCCATAATTTTGCCTGATATCAGACAGCTGCCTTGACATTGTTAACTTTTTTTCTTTTTTTTTTCTTTTTTTTATTGGATATATTCTTTATTTACATTTCATTTCCCTTTTCCTGGTTCCCTGCCCCCCAAAGGTCCCATATGCCCTTTTCCCTCCCCCTGTTTCCCCATCCACCCCTTCATTGTTAACTTTTTAATAACAAATTGTTCATAGGCAGATGTTGTAGTACACACCTTTAATCTAGCACTCAGGAAACAGATGGAGGTAAATGTCTGAGCTCTAGGCCAGCCTGGTCTACATAGCAAGTTCCAGTACAGTCAGGGTTACAGAGACCCTGTCTGGGGGAAAAAAGTTATGTTCTTTTAGTTTTTCCTTTAAAAAAAAAAATGGTTTGATTGCTTTTAGCTTTTATCATTGTCATGAATAGTATCCTAATTGTGTTCTCTGTTTATGTTTTCTTTGCTGGGAACTGGGGCCAGTATGTGCTAGTCATGCATGCTACTATTGGATATAGCCTTAGCTACACTTTATTTCTTTTTATTCATAAACTGCTTTGTTTGCTGTAGTTTTAGTTTTCTTTTAGCCCAGTGTGAATGCAAGTAAAAAACAGTGGACTGCCTTTTAAAAAAGGATGTGGAGAATAGAGTTCCTTTAATGAACACTTAACAGTCTGTTAGATGTTACTGTAATTCAAATCAGTTTAATAATATCTGTGTTTTGTTAATATTTTTAGAACTTAAGGCTGTTTTACTTTGACCTAATATGTATATTGTCATCCTTCGAGATTATATCATTCTAGACTTAGAAACAGTGCCCTCAGAGATATTAAAAAATAACCATTTCTCCTCATTACTTTTACTCATGTGATACTTAGCATCACTGCTCATTACTTCAAAGGGAAAAATACATTCAATGGAAGAATGGTCATAAGTTAATCCCATAAATATGACTTTGATAAATACTAATCTAACCTTAAAATTAATTTTAGGCTTAAGGACTTCTCACTATTTGCTAGCAATACATGTTGATTTAACTATATTGGTAAAATTATGACTGAGGATGTGCATAGTAAGCCTGTCACCTTCCTAAAAAAGTAGTTTTTTCAGCCAAAGATGCTCAGACAAAAGATTACTTATTGATACATAACACAGTATATGTAGTCTACCTTATTCTTATGGAACATATGCTGGTATACCCAATGCTGCCTAAAGAATTTGAGTATAAAACCAAGCCCTGTAAAAATACTGGAGAGAGAGAGGGGGGGAGGGGAGGGGAGGGGAGGACAGGAGAGGAGAGGAGAAAGAGAGAGAAACATGCTTATGTTTATAAATTCATAAGTTAGGGACAATAAGAAATCAATAATATAATAGTTTAAAAAAAAACTATGCAAGTTCTGTGAACAGGTTTTCCTTCCTCTAGTTTCGTTCCGTGTTACATACCCTTGTTCACAATGGAAACTGGAAAGCAGACTGGAGCCTGTAATGTACCCAAGGAGGACTATTTATTGTACACAGTATGAGAGCAGCAGATACAAATTAGACATTAACTCCATGACAGAGCTTGGAATTGGCTTGGTTTAATGTGGCATTAAAAAATCTAATTTCAAGGTAGAAAATGCATGGTGCCTCAAAGGCATGCGTAGATGAAGTGCCTTATCGGTAGATTGTGGAAGAGAGCAGGGGGGTTTAAGGAGATTTCAAAAGACACTCAACGGAAAAGAAAAACTTAACTGGTTGAAAAATTAAACTAATTTTTGTAACGAGTATATGAAACAATATATTGGTGATACGGAGGTGGGAATTTTATAAGGATTACATGGGAAATAATTTTATTTGGGAGTTGGGAAGAGAAACCTAAGATTAGGAATGTGTTTTAGGATTAAGTCAAAAGAAATCACAAAACTGTCAGGTTAAAGAATTTCAAACCGTCGTACAGGCTAATATAAAGTAGGCTGGAATCAGATTTCAGGCACAAATTTTGTACCTTGCTAAAGGCACTCAATTCAACAAAGAGACTGCTGTGAGGTTTAGTTTAGATTATGCATGCCACTAATTGAGCCCAGTGAGTGAATGTTGCATACTTAACCCTCAGTAAACAGTAGCTTTAAAAAGGAAAGAGGCAACAAAAACTTCCAAAGGAGCACTGTCATGGTAATTGGGATGCTTTGAGAAAAGTTAAATCTGGCAGCACTGTGAGACATGACCCACAAAGAGCAAGAGGTTGAGTTACTGAGCTCAGAGAAACCATGTGAGAGAAGGTGGAGTGGCATGGGAAGAGAGGAGCTGGGATGTGTGTGAAGTGCCATTAAAACTGATAGCTCTGTATGTTTAGGGATATTACAGGAATGATTTTCAAGCTGCTCAGATTTTACCACGGGAGTGGTGGGTGATGGTGGGGAGGGGATAGCTAGTTTGTTCATCAGCTGGTCTGTTAACACTTTTAACATACTTTTTAGAGCTATAAGCTATTATTTTATTATTGAAAAGTTTATCTGGTTGAGACAAGTGGCTCACCTTGACAATTGATGTTGCAGTTGGAACAAGACAGAATAGAGAGTAATTTTTTAATATAAGATCACTGGGAAGCTGGAATGTTGGCAGCTTAGTTTTATTTTTCATGGCTCAGTTTTTAGGAGCCTTGAGCAATAAATACGACTGAAGTCAGGTGGTAAAATAAGATTGTGATCCATTAGCAACTGTAGTATGAAGCAGTCAGCTGAAGGAACATGTTGATTTTCTCTGACCATATTTTAAAAGCAGGAGAGCAGTGTAATTATGTGACTTTTCAGGGAAGCACGCAGTCTGATGGTAGTCACTGCTCTTCAGAAACACCACTGTGGAGCCACAGGAATGTTCACCTACTTGGATTTTCTGCTTTGTTACTTCTAGTTATGTGATCTAACTATTCAGCGCCTATTCAGGAAAAGGAGTGTCTACTTTGCTTACATTTTGGGGAATTTGTGGAGATAAGACTAAGAAATTGCATTTCCAGTGCACTGTGGAAAACGTTTTGGGCCAGCTAGGTAGCTCTGCAAGAAAAATCACTTGCTGCACAAACCTGGCAGTCTGAATGCTGTTTCTGGAACCTATGTAAGGTGAAAGGAAAGAACCAACTCCATAGAGTTGTTTTCTGACCTCCAGTAGGTGTGATGTGCACCCCCCAACACACACACACACACACACACACACACACACACACACACGTGATAATAAAAATTTTAAGCAATCCAAATGTAAGATGTGAATGTTTAAATTACTTAGAAACAAGTCTCTTTTAGTGCCTGATCCAACAATTAACATTGTGCTAAAACTCCTAGCTTTTTGTTTGTTTATTTTTGTTTTTGTTTTAGTTTTAGTAAACACACTGAAAGGGTAGGGGGAGCTCTCTAGTCCTGGCCTTCAGTCTATATAGGTTGGGTAGCAATTAGAGATATGAAGTAAATTGCCTCTGATAAAAATGAGGTTGCTGCAGGGGGCGCTATCCAAAAACTGAAGGCACAGGACAGATGAGATTAGTGCTGGGAAGGCTGCAGGTGGGAGGCCACTTCATAACATTCCTTTGATAATCAAATTACCATGGACACATCTTTACCCATCAGTCATGGTGACAGTCATTGGAGGAGGAGACTCCTCTGGTGCTCTTGAAGATTTATAATAAATTCCAAGACTTGCAGCAATGAGTCCTTCATCACAGAAAATTTCTGGTCCCAAAGTATCATCCTATTCGTGAAAAATCTTGACTGGTCTTTGTAAACCATGACACCAGTGTGCTGCTAACAAATATTTGGTGGGGACAGCAGTGCAGGCCCATACCAATGAGTTCTCATAGGGTAGCTGTAGTGGCTACACCATGTAATAAGTCCTGTTTGCCATAAAGTTGTTAATGTAGCAGTAGGAATTAACACTCTTTACGTTTGTTTGTTTGTTTGTTGTTTGTTTTAGGGGTTGGGTTTTATTTGGGGAGTATATTTTGAGATGGGGGTCTTACTATGTACCTCTGACTGTCCTGGAACTTGATCTAGACCAGGCTGGCCACAAACTCACAGAGATCCATTTGCTTCTGCCTCCCAAATGCTAGGATTAAAGGCATGTGTCACTACCCGCTTCTAAAATTTGTGTTTTAAAGTTTATTTTCAGGCTGGTACTAGAAGAAGAGAGCTTGGGGAACATGAGAGGTACTTTAAAAGTAGAATTTGTTATCTTCTTTTCAGTACTTAACCCATCCTTCCTCTTCCTTGGGGATGGGAAAAAGGGAATGGCCTGACTCTTGAGGTCCATATTTTAAAGTTTTATATAATTCTCCTAGGTCTAATTATTACACTAGTACTTTAGAATTATACTTAATTCCCATCTCAAAACCTTTGTAATAGCCATTCTTTAAAATTACTTTTGAGGCTGGAGAGATGGCTCAGCGGGTAAGAGCACCTCTTCCAAAGGTCCTGAGTTCAAATCCCAGCACCCACATGGTGGCTCACAACCATCCGTAAAGAGATCTGATGCCCTCTTCTGGTGCATCTGAAGATAGCTACAGTGTACTTACATATAATAAATAAATCTTTAAAAAAAGAGAGAGAGAGACTAAAATTACCCTTTTTATTCCTCCTGCTGCTTTACTCACTCATGTGTGAAGTATTAAAATATTGTCATTATTAGCTACTCTACTTACATTTCCCTCTACTCAGCTATAGCTACATTATAGTTGTATCCTGAAAAGTCATTTTGTACTATTCTTGGCTATCAATAATCTCTTGATGCTTAAGGAAGAAATTTGAACAGTTTAACTTAGTATTCAGAAGTAACTGGTTTTATCTTGTTTCTTACATTGGCTATGTTCTTATCCTCTAGGGCTTACATATTCTTGACTGGTAGCCATATACCAATGGCTTTGGGCACTGTTCCCCTGTGCCTGCTTCCTTACACTCCATGGTACTGCTGTTACAGAATGGTGACCAAATTTGTAAAGAGCACAGTGAAGGATGATCTCTTTAGCTTTATCTCGCCCCCCAACAAATAGTGTCAAAGCTAGGCTTTAGCATTGAAACAGAGAAGGTAGTGGCRGAGTAGCTCCTGCCTAGACAGAGGCACAAGTACAGGTCAGCCTGGATTCTTCATAAGATTCTGTCTTTCAGCATCCCCCCACTTCCTCTATCCCCACCACCTACCTCCCCAAGGCAGGAGAATTTCAAGCTTCAGGCCAGTTTGGATTACATAACAAAAAAATTTCTCTAAAAAATGAAGGGGAAGGGAAGGGAAAAGAAAAGGTCAAGAAGCTATTAAATATTTGATTCCGTGATTTTTGTTTTTCATTTTTTCATCTGTTTTTAAACAAAAAAGTTCTTATAAGAGAACTCTGATCACATGAAATAAACTCAAGAAAATAGTCAAAATACTAAACTCTTAAGAATTTTTGTAGCCATCTGTGGCTAAGGGAACCAGGGTCACCTGGTAGGAAAGCTGGGGCTGAAATAGAACAGGCTTGCCAGAGAAATAAGGAGCCAAGACAAGTTTTCTAATCAAGTCTCGCTGTTTAATGGGGAGCTCCAATTTTATTTTCTTTTTTTTATTAGATACATTCTTTATTTACAATTCAAATGTCTGCTTTCCTGATTTTCTCACACACACACCTGAAAATCCCCTAACTCATCCCCACTCCCCCTGCTTACCAACCCACCCACTCCCACTTCCCTGTCCTGGTGTTCCCCTATACTGGGGCATTGAGCCTTTCAGGTCCAAGGGCCTCTCCTCCCTTTGATGTCCAACAAGGCCATCCTCTGCTGCATATGTATCTGGAGCCATGGGTAACTCCATGTGAACTCTTTGGTTCGTGGTTTAGTCCCTGGGAGATCTGGGGGGTACTGGGTGGTTCATATTGTTGTTCCTCCTGTGGCACTGCAAACCCTTTCTGCTCCTTGTGTCCTTTCTCTAGCTCCTCCATTGGGGACCCTGTGCTCAGGCCAATGGTTGGCTGAGAGCATCCCCCTCTGTATTTGTCAGGCACTGACAGAGCCTCTCAGGAGATAGCTATATCAAGCTCCTATTAGCAAGCCCTTGTTGGTATCTACAATAGTGTCTGGGTTTTTGTAACTGTATATGGGATGGATCCCTCAGTGGGGTGCAGTCTCTGTATGGTCTTTCTCTCAGTCTCTGCTGCACAGTTTGTTACTCTATCTCCTCCTGTGGGTATTTTGTACCCCCTTCCAAGAAGGACCAGAATATCAAGAAACTGGGAAAGACCCTTGAGCACATGGCACGGGGGAAATTTTCCTGAACAGAACACCAATAGCTTATGCTCTAACATCAAGAATTGACAAATGGGACCTCATAAAAATCACAAAGTTTCTGTAAGGCAAAGGACACTGTCAATAGGACAAAAACGGCAACCAACAAATTGGGAAAAGATCTTCACCAACTCTGCATCCGACAGAGGGCTAGTATCYGATATATACAAAGAATTCATAGTTAATAACCCTATTAAAAAATGGGGTACAGAACTAAACAAAGAATTTTCAATTGAGGAATACTGAATGGCTGAGAAGCACCTAAAGAAATGTTTAACATCCTTAGTCATCAGGGAAATGCAAATCAAAACAACCCTGAGATTTCACCTTATACCAGTCAGAATGGCCAAGATCAATAACTCAGGAGACAGCAGGTGCTGGCGAGGATGTGGAGAAAAGAACACTCCTCCACTGCTGGTGAGATTGCAAGCTGGTACAACCATTCTAGAAATCAGTTTGGCAGTTCTTCAGAAAATTGGGTATAATACTACTGGAGGACCCTGCTATACCACTGTTGGGCATATACCCAGAGGATTCTCCAGCATGTAATAAGGATACATGCTCTACTATGTTTATAGCGGCCTTATTTATAATAGCCAGAAGTTGGAAAGAACCCAGATGTCCCTCAACGGAGGAATGGATACAGGAAATGTGGTACATTTACGCAATGGAATACTACTCAGCTATTAAAAAGAATGAATTTATGAAATTCTTCAGCAAATGGATGGAACTAGAAAATATCATCCTGAGTGAGGAACCCAATCACAAAAGAACATGCATGGTATGCACTCACTGATAAATGTACATTATCCCAGAAGCATGGAATACCCAAGATACAATTCACAAACCAAATGAAGCTCAAGAAGAAGGGAGCTCCAAATTTAAAGGTGGGAGAAAATCCTTCCCCCAAAGGCTGGGAACTCATTGCTCAGCAGGTGGCTGGTCCCTCTCAGGAAACTTCAGGTCCTTGAAGAACAATGGGTGACAGTTCCACCCTAGGTGGGAAGTAGTGGCTAGCTAGCATGGAGGTCTGAAATTTCCCCTCAAAGGCTGGGGCGGGGGAAGCCGGGCGTTGGTGGCTCACGCCTTTAATCCCAGCACTTGGGAGGCAGAGGCAGGCAGATTTCTGAGTTCA
>BDUI01000204.1:0-13694 GCA_002335545.1 Apodemus speciosus
ACTGGGGAAGATCCTTGAGGACATTGGCTCAGGGGGAAAGTTCCTGAACTGAACGCCAATAGCTTATGCTCTTGGAGCAAGAATAGACCTCTTTATGGGACCTCATAAAATTACAAAGTTTCTATAATCAAATTTATGATCAAGAATAGCCACCACAGGGGGGAATCAGGAAAGGACAACCTACAAATGTTTTCCTTGGAGTCGTCATACACTAACCAGCAATTCCTCCCATCCTAAACCTTTTACATTTTATCCAAATGAAACCAACAGCTAAGGACAGAGTATTCAAACACTTGAATTATTGGAGTAATTTTGCATTCAATCTATAGTAGTCAATTTTTCATATTGTTTTTTTTTTTCAGTTAGTAAGATCCATTTCAGCTATTTCTATTTCTTTTCCTTGTCAGAGAGCTTATGCATGAATGTTTCTGCAGACTATTCTAGTGTCAAGGATGACTGTATTGATCTATTTATGAACTAAAGAACACCATTTTTAAACTTTGTTTTAAGACCCATATGCAGATCGTTTTCACAGACCTAGGCATTTAATTCATTCAATAATTCCAAATGAGAATATTCATT
The DNA here is from genome assembly GCA_002335545.1 of Apodemus speciosus. NCBI lineage: Eukaryota > Metazoa > Chordata > Mammalia > Rodentia > Muridae > Apodemus > Apodemus speciosus. The sequence continues at coordinate 583 of BDUI01000204.1, forward strand.
AAATTTTAAGAGTATTTTGCTTTATAAAACACTGTCAAATAATCTTCCAAACTGGTTCTACATTTTGAAATTCACATGAGCAATACATTTTAGAAACTATTTTTTACAGTTTTTTTCTAATTTAAAATTATCATTTCTCAGAATATAGGATATATATTCTGGTGCACTGGTACTCAATGTTACTGTAATTCGTATTTCACTAAGGATACACGATGTAGCACATATTTTCACATGCCTACTTGAAACTGTATATTGTTTCATGAAGAATATGGCAGGCTCTGTATGACATTTTACAGTTAGAGTGCTTATTTGGCATAACATCTGATATAATTGCATACACTACAATTAAATATACCTTTGCTTCCCCATTCAGAATCATTCCTTCTCATTCTCTGGAGATTTCTCTTCTCTTTGCAATGAATCAATTGTGTTGCCATCCTAAACTCTGGATTTTTGGATTTTGTTGTTGATTTATGACCTGACTTTTCTGAGATTTCTTTCCTCTTCTATTGGCTTACTTTATTTTTTGCCAATAGCCCACTGTCTTACTATTCATATATATATATATATATATATATATGAATGTATATATATGGATGTATATATAATATATATATCAAACATGTGACTGTGCTTTGTTTTTCTCCTTCAATATTTCATTGACTATTCTGGGTCTATTTCCCCTCTATTAACTTTATATCCAATTTCCTTACATCTGGCAAGTAATGGATAGGAATTTTTATTGGCATTGTATCGACTCACTGTAGTAAGTTGGTAATCTGCATTGGCAGTATTGAGTCTTCCTCTCCTTTAGCGTGAACTCTTTCTCTAATCATTAGTTTATCGGTTTGTTTCATCCATGTTTCATAGTTTTCCTTACATAAACATATGTAATTTACTATATATATACAAAAATACTTCATTTGTTTTTAATAATTTTATCAGTTTGTTTTATTTGCTACCACATTTTTAACCGTGCACCCTATTGTAACACCTGTGAAGCATTCAAAAGATGATCAACTATTAAGACCATGGAGAAAATTTTAACAAATAGAAAAAGTAGCCACTTAATCACCATTTTCTCTGATTATACTGAAAAAGTCTGTTTTTCAAGTAGTGACAGAAAGCTGCACAAGAGAACAATTCAATAGTTTGTCCATGGCAACCGTATGGCAGGGACAAAAACAAATTGGAAACAGTCATTTTATCAATATGGTTTGCTGAAGGACCAAGCATTAGTTATTAGGCACTTATTTTACAAAGAAAAAAATGAATATCTTCATACAAAACATAAACGCTATCATATCAAAAATAGACTTAACAAGTTAATACTGTACTTTCGTAAAATATAATTAAAAGAGAAACTGTCTTCTGACATACACAGAAAAACACAAGGATTACAACATGCAAATTAGGAATCAGGTACGAAGGTAGGAGTAATAAAGAAAATTTTCAAGTGATAAAAATTATTTTTAATAAACTTGAAATACTTCATGAGGTTAGAGATTTGTTAAAAATTAAAGACTGTCAGAACTCTTAAAGTTATTCATGAAATCTCTAAAGACCAATTATTATAAAATAATTATTCACAGTGCCAAAAACTAAGTACCTAATAAAGATAATGTCCATAAAATTACAGTTTTTCTAATTTTAAATGAATAAAACACTCAAAGCCTATTCAAACTTTTCAGATATTTTTTAAAGTTCAAATATATTTTTAGACACCAAAAGTACATTGGTCTTATTACACAGAAAATTATTTATTTTAAGAATTATTTTAGATTGTAGAATATTTGATATTTGATGTGACACTGCAGAGCTTGTATAAACCTAGTTAAATATGATTTATATATTCAGTAGATATAAATGCAAATACAATTGATCCATGTAAAATACAAGGGAATACTTCAAAGTAATACCCTAGAAGAGAGCTTGAATGATAAATGTGCAGGAAGCATATTGAAATACGTTTATGAAGATATGACACAAGAATATATGTAAGAAAGGCTTTAATTATGAGAATATTCATAGCACCATAGTGGAAAAGGGCAAAAAAACTATGAAAATTAAAGTGGCACCAATAACAGCACTAAATGTGTAAGCTTCTATGACATAAAATAATAAAAATTAAAGAAGACTGCTGCCACTCATATGAGGAAATGTTATGCAAACATAGGTGTGAGCACAACTATATCCAAACAAAGATTTAATTCTGTAATAAAAATGTGTTCTGAATCTGAGATTACTGCAGAAGGGGTGATCGAATTGTTTTCTAAGAGAGATTTGATCTCTTACTATATTCTACATTGTGATTGTTTCTCCCCACACTGTTACCCTCACATTCACTGGCGGATCTAACCACTTAGCTTTACTCTTAAGAAGATTTTTTGCAGGAGAAAGTCATTCTGAATATGCACATTATGCAAATCACAAACTTATGTTCAAGGAGTTACGAGATTTTGAGTAAGGTCACAATATTCTTTCTAACAACTCATCTAGCACCCTGTTCCAATAATGCATGTATATCTCTTAACCAATATAGGTGGGGTTAGGTGTGTGATAGATATTTTTTCATGTATTGACTTTCCATACACATAATGAAATGTCCTGGGTAAAGATATATACCTGAATATGCAAATATTTCATGTAAAAGCTCTGAAAATAATCTTATAAATATATTATTTCAATTATATTATTATAAATCATATAACTATTAGTTTAAAAATTGTAAAATATGTTATAATTTTCAAGGCATTGGGATGTGCATTTCAGTAAAATACACATTTTCCATTGTGTAGTTAAATCAGGGACTACAAATACTCAGATTGTAGCATTTTGGACATTAGTATGGGGCATTAAGGCTAACCAAAAATAACAACAGAGCCATCAATCCATTGATTTATGCTCCCTTTTCTTTAGAGTTTTCTGATTTATACTCATCTCTCTGATTCATGGTTATGAATGTTTAAAAGTGAGCTCTAGGATTTGTACCAAGGAATTTCAGTCTTCGATACACCCTTTACTATTTCTAAGACATATTTCCAGACCCTTCTGTGCCTCGGTTTCTTCATCTATAAAGGTGAGGAAAATATGGCATCTGTCTTCTAAGGCCATTGAGAGTGTTAAATGAGTGAACATTTATAAAGAGTTTTGAATACTACAAGGCACACTAGAAGTGGAACCACCACACTGGACTGCCTCTGTCCCGTGGGTGGGAGATTTGAAACTGCCATGTGGCTATATCTCCCATGGAAAGAGTTAATAGCCAGGAGCATTTGGGCAAGTCCAAAGCTGCATCAGCTTCCTCTCTGAGGATGCAGATAGGAGTGAAGCAAGGCAGCCTGTGCTGACTTTAAAGAGAATGGGGTAGCATTGGATAGAAGTGAGGGAAATATGAAAGTTTTGGGTAAAGGGGAGGTTTGTGAGCCAGAAGAGAATAGTGTCTTTAATATGCATTACAGGTACCTCTAATAGGAACCAAAGGAGCCCAGATTTTAGTCCCAGCTTTGATATGTATTATGAGTATATGCTAAAAAAAATACCCATATGTCTCAATTGCCATATATGCTTCAGGCAAAGATTTTAAGTGACGTCTCTCCCTGGCAGACAGAGACTTGTTTCACAGGTACTTGAAGAATGCAGGGTGTAAATGTTTCTCACTCCTCAATCAGTCCACCATTTATGCTGTTAGAATTCAGCCTGTGCTGAGTCCAGACTGGCACTTTGTGATACAATCAATACCATTGCCTTTTGATGTGTTTAACAGTAGTCTTAATTAGGGATTTTATTGCTATGAGGAAATATTATGCCACAAAGAGGGGAAAAGCAAGTTTAGGAAAAAAGGGATTGAATTCAGCTTATAATTCCATATCGTACTTTATCATCAAAGGGACAGAAACACCAGCAGGGTAGGAACCTGGAGGCAAGAACTGATGCAGATGCCATGGGTGAGTGCTGCTTACTTGCTTCTTCTTCATGGCTTGCTTTGCTTGCTTTCTTATAGATCCCATGTCCATTACTGCAGAGATCGCAGGAACCTCCAATGGGATAGACCTCCCAATCCATCACTAATTAAGAAAATGCCTTACAGACACACCTGTGTAGACTAATATTATGTAGACATGTTTTTCAATCGACATTCCCTCCTCTCTGATGACTCTAGCTGGTTTCAAGTTGACTTAAAATTACCTGGTACAACAATTAACAATTATAAACTTCACAAATTAATGATAAATAAAGAAAAATCTATTTCATAGTTATTTCCAGTCAAATACCCTTAAAAATGTATCCCTTTTTATCTTATTACTTGACATATACAAGCTAATGTCTGTGGATAAATCTAACTTTTAGATTCCTAAATATACATATCAATACATTTAAAGGTGCCTGAAGTATACATCACCCCCCACATATTCACACATACACAAATATGGATATATATATATATATATATATATATATATATATATATACACATTAGCACATGCTCATATACTGAATAGCTTACTTGCACTGATTATTGCTAAAGKTACAAGTCATACTGTTGGGGGGAGTCCACCACAGATGAGCACACAGACACAGTTTATAGATAACTGAAAGTCGATCATCCAGCTGGATGAGACTACTCTCGTGTATTCATAGTCCAAATGGAGCTACACTCATTAAGACCTAAGACCTTTGAAAGGTGAAATCTATATGCTGGTACCTTGTTCTGCAAAGTAGGGGAGGTTCTGAAAAACAAACATTTCAATAGAAGCTAAAATAAGTACATAGCTAATGCAGGGGTGGATTTCTGTGCAAGCAGATAGTTTGACAGAAGCAAAGTTAGCTGAGACATCTTGGACTGGGGGTCTAGAATAGAGTTGGGTAATTTTCTAAAGGATTCTATATCAAGGAGATACAATTCTATTTAAGGGGTTTGCAACCCCATAGGACAAACAATATCAACCAAACAGACCCCCCAGAGCTCCCAGGGACTAAACCACTCAACAAAGAGTACACATGGAGGGACCCATGGCTCCAGCTGCATGTTTAACATAGGATGCCTTGTTGGGCATCAACAGGAGGAGAGGCCCTCAGTCGTATGAAAGCTTGATGCCCCATTATATGGGAATGCCAGGATGGGGAGACAAGAGTGGGTGTGTGGTTGGGGGAGCATCCTCAGAAAAGCAGAGGAAGGGTGCTTCCAGAGGGGAAACCAGAAGTACGCATAACATTTGAAATGCAAATAAGTAAAATAGCCAATAAAAAATTCCTATTTAAACCTGAAATAGTCTCAGCAACAGTTCAATATGGGGGAAACTCTGCACTGTCTTGTCCTGTCAGGAAACTACTCGATGAAAATAGAACTGTTATTTCTCTGTGGGTTCATATTTCTACTTTTCTACACTTCTAGAATTTCCAGAATCCTTCATATTAATCATTGAAATATTTACAAGATCTGAAATTCAGGCCACAAACATCATAGCATTGATTAGTTATTTATTAGGTTTTTACTGGTAGGTTGCTTCATTGGTTTTATAGGTTTCTGTCAGGCAGAGATTCACTAGACATCAGGTTAGCCTCAGTGCCCAACTGTTAGGATTACAGCAATACATAACTTTGCCTGGTACTTATAACTTCTATTAAAATGATCCTTTATTGCCTCATACTGCATAACATCTTGGTACATGCCATCTGTGCTATTCTATATATCTGTTCACTACTTTGAATACCTGGGTTAAAGATTATTTCTCCCAAGTTAAGTGTCAAATTCCTTGACAAGTTAGCAATTCATAGTGAACAAATTACTTATATAATTAAGATTCTATAATTTTCTCTTGCTTATAGTTCTCTAGTCCATAATGAATTCCTTGATTTGTGCTTTAATGTGTTTTACAGATTCGCAAATGTAATAGTTAATCATAACTGTTAACTTGACTGGATTTGTTATTTCCATGCAGATATACTTATGAGCATATCTATTATGGTACTAAAATGAAAAAAAGAAAGAAAAAAGAAAGAGAGGATGGCCTAACTACTTTTAATATATAGAGAAGATTTTTACTGTAGAGGGAAGACTCTAGACTAAACATGGCTGGTTCAATAAACCAGACCATGGCAAGAGCAGGAGAGGGAGAGTAAGAGAGAAGCTGCTGACCAAGAGAGGATGCTTGGGCCAAAAGATCTAGAGATAGACATAGACAATGTAGCTGTTATATAGGTATCAGACTGGGGAAGGGAAGCAGAATTCCAGCCCCTGGGATATAGAGGGTCATGGTAGGGTGTGAGATGAGAAGAACTGGCACAGCATCACAAGTACTGAATGAGACTTATTCCAGTTTGAGACCTAACATTGCAGAATCTCTATTGATGCTTCATGATAAGAGGGGATGTAAAGTTTTCTAAGATGTCTTCCTGATGATATTGGACATTGTTGTTGGGGATCCAAGAAACCTGAAATGAAGGTCAAGGCCAGGGAGAGAGAAAGGAGGTGGGGGAGTGCAGGTGGTATTACTAGCTGTCCAAGCTCTGTAGGGCTAGGGAAGTGGAGGCCATATTGGAGCAGTCTGGAGCCTGGACTACCTGTGGAGAGCTGCTTTGGAGCCATCCAGGATGCAAAGGCTCAGGAAGGCTGGAAATTCTATTAGAAGCATCTAGGCCTGGCATGCTTAAATTTTTAAAAAGAGAAAGACAAAGAGGATAGGGAAATGTTTCTATGAATTTGAGGAGAACTTAAAAAGGTTTAAAGCTCATATATTATTTAGTGTAAATATGTATATTTTATATATTATAATATATAGTAAACATATGTATGTATAATTCTTTATTTAAATTTCTTTRTTTGTATATGTTGTTGCAAATTAAGACTATGAATGAATAGAAATTTTAGTTCTAAACCTTTTGCTATAAGTTCTAAGCTAATGTTTTTGTCATAGATTTTTATAGATTATTTACCCATACCTAACACATTTGCAAATCCATAGTTAGAGAACACTGACCCAATAACCTTGAAAATATCTCTTGAAAACATTGTATAGAGAATTTACAGAGATAAAATATTTTCAAGAGTGGTAAATTGAAAACACTTCGAGAAATAGAGTGTTAACTCCAAGGCTGGGGGGGGGGGTGACAATAATGAAAGGGCCATAGGCTCAGGAGTGCATAGAGAGGCTGTGAGGTCTTAGCAGGCCACATCTAGAGGGAGATGAGGAAGTTCCTGGAAAGATCTGAGAGAGGCAAGGAGGGATCAGAGGAAGTAAGTGTAATGGTGACACAAGTTTCAATCTGGGGAAGAAATAGTTCAAATCACAAAGGAGAAGGATCCCTTTTCCATAGGACAGGGGCCTGGTAGATTGAGAGAAGTGTCCTAGCACATTGGTGTGATTTTTGTAGTAAAACCAGAGAAAGCTGGCAGTGTCATGGTGACATTTACCTACTAAAGAAGGAGAAATAAGTGCAGAGCAGATAGAAGAGAAGAAAGCAGAAGTGATGGCTTGGGGGAGGCATTGAATAGAAATGGGAAAAGGAAAGACTCCAAAGAGAGAGAGGAGTAAGTGTCTTAGTAAGTAGAAGGTTGCTCACATCATTGGGCCACAGGATATGGAAGGGGGACACACACATAGTGGTTATTCCAGAAATACCCAGATGGTGGGCATCCTGAAGGTCGTATGGAGTAGGGACATGGCCATGTGGTTAGTGCCCTGAAATGTATAGCAGGCTTAAGGAGACTGGGGGAGGACACCAACCAAGAAGTTGAGAAGAGATGAATGCTTAGAGCCCATGGAGGGATGAAGCAGTTGAAAAGACAAACTCCAGAATTCAGAATCAAATATGGTGGGTATCAGAAGCTAGCAGAAACAAAAGATCTCTGCATACCTTTGCAAAGTCAAAATAGCAGCTTGGTTTGGAACAGCTGAGTCTCTTGTAGAAAGGAACTCCTTTATGCTACTCTTTGAATTTTGGCATCAGATGGATGAAAAATGAAGTAAAAGGACTCTTCCAAAACTATGGAGAAGGGTTTTATTGCAGATATAAGGAGAAAGCAGACAGAGGCAAAAGTCCAGGATAAACATGGCTGATGACTAAACTGGACTATGAGAGGAGAGATGGGGAAGGAAAGCAAGAAAGGAGCTTCAGACCAAGAGGGGTGGCATGGGCCAAGCAACTGGCCAAGAGTGCAGTGTAGCCAAAATGGCTGTTATATAAGCTTTGAGCTCAGGAAGGGAAGATGAAATCCAGCCCCTGGGACAGAGAGGTTAGAGGTAGGGAGTAAAAGTGCTGGAAGAAGCCACCATTACAGAGCGCTGTTGGAAGATAAGGCTAGCATCTGCTTTGATATGTTAATAGGCACCTCAATTAGACATTTGTCCTGGGGTTCAGGAACCTACCAATAAAAATAATGCAGGTAGTAAATCAAAAAATAAATCCGTAAAGTTGGCACTGATCTTACAGGATGTCTCTTTCAGTCTTGTGATTCTCACTGATTTTTACACAGAGTGAAACTTTATATTCACTCAGAATTTTTTAAAAAAGTCAGTAAATTTGATTTTTAAAATAAATTTACATGTCCCACGTTGGTCATTTAAAATTATTTCTAAATGAAAAGAGAATCTTATAATCAAAGCAATTTAAGGAATTTTAAAGTGTATGTGAACACAGCCTTGATAGCTTGAAAATGCATTTACCCAGGAAGAGGAGGTTCTGTTGAGCTATTAATATTAATTGAGTAATAAGCTATACACTTATTACTTACTGTTGAGAATTTTTCAAAAATTATTCTATAATTTGACAGTCTATGTAACTATTTTACTGAGGCAATAATAAAATAAGTGTGTGTATAAGACAGAGTATGCAATAGATTGATTTAGATGACAATTTTCTATTCAGCGGGCTAGACATTTAAGCTAATATTTTAATATCTGAGTAAGTATAATTATGTTCATTAATTGAAACATCATTTTATGAATATTTAAAGGGTGACTAGTCTATGTTTTTTTCTGTTAGTTATGGCTTCTATAGTAATTCATATGCAACTTGACTAAATAATACAACCCTTTTCTCAATGAATTGTGACAACATTATTTTATTGATTAAAACAACTTTCATTATTTTAATATTTAAATATATTTAAATATAAATATATTAACAATTAATATTTATATTAAACAATGTAATATAAATGTTGCATGAGAAATTTGTACAATCTTGAAAATATAACTGAAGGTTAGAGGTTCAATTTAATTTGAAGCTTAATCCTAATTGATCTRAATTTGTATCTCTGAAATGATAGAACATTGAGAAACAGTGTTTAATCAATCAATTCAAACCTGGTTTATTCCTTTTTTTAACTATTGTTCATCAGATCAAAGAGACTTGGTATATCTTTGATTAAAGAGAGAATAGCTCTTCACTGATATCTAGTTTACCTTTTGAAGATTTTTTAAAACATGTAATTGAATAATTTAAGAAATCTAGATGTCAAGTGTTAATTCTTCATAAAAAAGACCCTTAAAGTATTAGTATCATTAAAACATATAAGAATAGGAATATGATGCTAAACTTTCTTAAATCAAAAAGCTCATAAGTATATTTCAAATTATAATAAAATAAATTATTTAATTAGCTTGCCTTAAGAAATACCAATTTTAGTAGTCAAGCAATATTTTCTTTACACAAAAATTCTTTCCTAATATTTGTAGATACTTTCATTACCTTAAAATGTTGCATCTCCCAATATTTGGAAAATTGATATGTTGGATACAAGCTTCAAGTTATGATCATATGTTTCTATAAATAAATATCTGCTAAACTCATAAGTTTAGCTGTATACAGCATTTTTACTGTATTCAGTACCTTCATTCCATACTTGTCCATATGTTATCTGTGAATAAAATAGTTTTTAAAAGGTAGCACATTTCTTGCCAAAAATAACAAAGCTTCTGCCTATGGTTTACAAAATAACTATTTTGACACACTCCTGCTTTGCTCTAGCTAACACACCAACACCATTTTTATAATCATATAATTATTTATGCACTATATCTCTAGTTCATCAGCTTTTAAAAATATGAGAAATTGGTATTCGTACTTATGGAACTGATTACATTATTCCACAATCTACTGCATCAATTTCAGAATAGAGTCTATTTTTGTAGAGAAAACACACCACTTCATTTTAACCAGAAAAATTCTGAGAGATGTTTCCACGGATCTACAGTCTTTAAAACAAATATAATTCTAATCAATTAGCACTTTGGTATATATCTTGGATACTGTCTGTACTTTTCACTAAAGCAGTTTACATGAGTTTTATTAATAATATCATAGTGTTAATTCTGAGATTGTTATACCTCCTCCAGTGTTATTTTCATCCATATTAACACATATCTCTTCCCTCGGTTTTACCCAGTTTCTTTGAATTTAAAAGACAACAACACACTGGGCAACCTGCAGAAAATAAGGAACTGGAAGGTTTTGTCATAAATATTATTTGGGAGTTTTACACTACTTTATATCATCTAGTTCCTAAATAAAAGACACAAATCCTTGATATTTATAATGAGCACTAGAGCTGAGCAGATGACTAGCCTCTGTGCTATTTTGTCTGTTTCCCTTTCAATAATACTGAGAAATCACTTTTAATGTTCTGCCTGGGCTGCACCTACCCCCACTGGCTGGCTCTAATTATTTTGTTGTCAAGATCCACCTACCCCATGGCATCCTCTTCCTACTCCTCTGTCTCCTTCCTTAGATTCCAAGTCCACAAACTGAAGCCTCTCTTTAGCCCAGCTACAGGTTATAGGCACCTTTATTCAACCTATCGTTTTAAATTAAGGAGTGAGATTTGCACAAAAATTGCTGGCAACTAAAACTAATAAAAAACATATGGCAAGGTAGGTCAAAGTTCTTATAGAGAATTTTAAATCTATTGTGCCCAAATACATGTAATTAAACCATTTTCTAAACTTCTATGTTATCTGAGAGTCCTCTTTTATCAGTAGGCAAAGGAAAACTTCAAAACACAAAAGCAGACACTTATTATGAGAATAAGTGACTATTAAGTGCTTGGCCTAGGTAGGTCTATTTTACCCTATTAAGATCCCAGAAAAACATATCAGAAGCAGGGTAGAAGAATTGAGGGAGGTAAGAAGTGGTGAATGGTATAGTTCAGTGGAGTTCTGCCACCTGTATAGGACATGATCTTAAGAATGTTGGCAATCGTGTAAGTTTATGGCAACTATGACTGTCTGCAATGAAAGTCAGGATTGGGAGGAGCAAGCAAGGAAGGAAGAAAGAATAAAAAAGAAAGGAAGGAGGAAAGGAAAGAAGGAAAGAGAAAGAAAGAAAGAAAGAAAGAAAGAAAGAAAGGAAGGAAGGAAGGAAGAAAGAAAGAAAGAAAGAGAGGAAAGGCAAGATCAACGATCAACAGAGGGCTGAATAGGTGAAGGAAAGCAACCAAAAGTATCTGAGCACACATGAGGTACTCGTTAGGAAGAAAAGAGCAGGCAGGAACAGGAGAAAAATGATGGAGAGGAGTGTAAGGCAAATATCACTGCAGTATATCACCTTTGAGGATGCTACTGTCTTAAAATGAAAGAAAAAGATAATTCAAATAAAAAGGTACAATATTAATTTGATTAATTTCTTTAGACAGGCAATATTATGGCTTCTAAGAGCTAAAAGAACAGTAACTGTTTAAAGAGTGGAAGCCCATACTTAGGAAGATGAAAAATTTCTGGACATGCACAGAAAGCATGATTGCACACAAATATGAATTAACTAATGCTGCATATACTACACTTAGCAATAATAAAAGTGTATGTTTTCAATATATATTTCATCATATATAATTTATACAATGCTCCAATTTCAATACCACATGATTTCATAAGACCTTGGAAAATGGTAGCTTCCCTAAACATTTACTATTTTATGCTATTTCACCTTAAAGAATTTTGTAAGTGAGAGAACATTGGTTCAATGTTTCTATCTTTTGAAAAGTGTTTCCGAAAGTGGGTCACATGTTGTAGCATCCTCCATAGTACTTTATCAGAGAAGCTTCATCATGGTATAGATAGAAATTAACACAGAGACACATAACAAAGTTTAGAGAATGAAAGATTTTGGAAATATTATTATGAGCAGCCCACCAGAGGTGACCACTCAAACACAAATTATAGCAACCTGAAAGTCTTCATTCCACTCATTTGGTGCTACACTCAGGTATATGTCATAAATGTAGTATTAACAGTGTTTATAAAGGCAGAAACCTCGTTCTGTCATCTAGTTAGGCAGCCACAGGTGGTACTTTGTATAAGCAACTAGTTTAGTAGCATCTAAGATAAGCAGTTAGCTGGAGCAAAGAGTTTCATAAGCAGGCTATTTAACAGAAGCTAAGATAAGTTAGCTAAGGCACCTTATCCTTTTGTTTCTAAGATAGAATTTGGTAACTTTCCACAGAATTCTACATAAAGCAGATCAAATTCTAGTTAAATATGCAAGAATAAAAAATGGAAGAACCTCTGCCCTGTCTCTCTCAGTCCTATATGGGATGTTTCACCAAAAACCAGGTGTAAGGGCTCAGGGAACTATTCAGCAGAGGAGTTGAAAGAACTATATGATCCAGAGGAATAAATGGCTCCAGAGAAATAGTGTCGTTCAGACATGACAGGACTGACGTAAATAAGAACTCACAGAGACTGTGTCAGCATGCATGGGACCTTCACAGGTTCAACCAACAAGAGTACCATCCCTAAGAAGGGGAAATAGACTCAAGCACACATTTCTAATAAAAAGACATCTTGAGTTCTTTGTGTATATTGGACATTATCCCACTGTCAGATGTAGGGTTGGTGAAGATCTTTTCCCAATTTGTTGGTTGCCGATTTTCCTTTTGACAGTGTCCTTTGCCTTACAGAAACTTTGTAATTTTATGACGTCCCATTTGTCTATTCTTGTTCAAAGAACATAAGCTATTGGTGTTCTGTTCAGGAACTTTCCCCCTGTGCCGATGTCCTCAAGGGTCTTCCCCAGGCTCTTTTCTATTAGTTTTAGTGTGTCTGCCTTTATGTGGAGGTCCTTGATCCACTTGGAGTTGAGCTTAGTACAAGGAGATAAGAATGGATCAATTC
>BDUI01000204.1:33349-47814 GCA_002335545.1 Apodemus speciosus
AAAAGGGAAATGAAATGTAAATAAAGAATATATCCAATAAAAAAAAAAGACAAAAAAAAAAAAAGAATCGATAAAACCTGTCTTTAGCAGTTCATATTGTCATAGGGTGGGGAGTTCCATGAGCTGAATATGTGAGGACAGAAAATAAAGCTGCTATAGATTCTTCTAAAAAAAAAAAAAAAGAATGTTGCTATTATGACTTTAAGTGTAAAATATATTTTTATTGAATTGGGACCAAATAAAAAGTGTCTACTTAAATGAAGACTGTGTATTGCAGTTACAGTTTTCAAGAGAAATATTGCTTTTGCTAAATCTAAATTTGTATATAAAAACCATTTGAAAATTAGATAATTATGATCATAAACTCTATATTTTAGTCCATGTATAATTTCATATAATTCATTACTCCTTTTATAAAATTATTTTGCATGTAATTATGGTTTGGGTAAAATTATTCAAATCAGGTAGTGGATCTTCCAGGATATTAATGTTGAGTCTGGTAATCCAGTCATCTCCTGCCTTTGAGGATGTTTGTTTGTTTGCTTGTCTGTTTTCAGAGGGAAGGATCACAGGTAAACACCTTTCTAAAACTTGGCCTTCAGTCATTTCATCAGTATATCTCACCTTGCATACAATATTTTGTCAGGGTTAAATTTAGCAAGAAAGCAAGCAGGCTAATTATTAAACTTACATATATTTAATAATGAGTTTTTGTTTCACATACATGAATATGTATTTGCTAGTTGTTTACTAGTTATAGGGCACTGTCTTATATAATAAATGTATCTGCAGTGGTGAATACATAGTGCCATAATCTCTCTTCTTATAGATTCCTCAGCTGAATCAGATGTGATAAATAAATCAAACCCATGTCCCAGAAGCAAATGGATGCATTTGTGAGTGGCCTTGGCTCTTTTTACTCAATCACTTTCAGTTTTGGCCAAATCTCAACAGTTTTGGGTTGTGATGAGCTTAAAAGTAAAAACGCATAGCTAACATAGTCTTGGCTTGAGTTTAGACCCAGTTTGCAATGTATTAGAATCTAGCAAAAAGACAAACCAAACCTTCGTTTCTGGGTCCCTCTATGTGTACATTTGCTGTTCAAATGAACCACTTACCACAATTTACCATTTATGATGATTTATCATGTAATGATTCAAACACTATCTTTTCTGGCACCTTATTTTTCAATTAATTTTGCTCCCTTTGTCCATATGAAACGTTTTAAAGTTAAGATTGATTTTATAACTTGTAGTATGCATGTAATTTTGTCTTAAGTGAACAGTGGATTTGTGAATAAACTGCTTGGATCACAGAAAGCCTTTTGAATTAACATAAAAGTCAATTGTAATATTTTATAAATCTATGTTTATGTCTGAACTGCATATCATGCACATATGCCACATTCCATAGTCTTGAAGTCAGGATGTTCCTATGAGAATGAGTGTATGGTGCTTTCTTTATTGGTCTGCTGACCCCACTTTGTATTATGTTTTCCTGTTCCATTCATTTATCTGTAAATTCCATGATTTCATTTTCTTTACAAGAAATTCACATCATGGTATGTATTTGATACAATTTCTTACATATTCTTCAGTTGAGGGACACATAGCCACATACCTCTTGTGAATAGAACAACAATAAACAGTTTAACTTAAAAAATTAAATAAAATATTGCATCCAGAAAGTCAAATTGGTTAATACTCCTGCATATACTAACCTCTGAGATAGTTGCTTCAGAAACTTGATGATTATGAATAAATTTAACAGATTTGCCATGTTGATTTTTTATGTTGATGTAACTTTGCACTACTTTGTATACCAAGAAATTCAATTATCTGATTTCTCTGAGCCATTTGCATGTTCTTCTAATTTTACAATCAATGTCAAGTCTCCATAAGATAATTTGTTGGGACTTTTATTAGATTTGCTGTTTTTGGATTGATGGTTCTTTTTCTATAAGAAAGCAATATAAACAACTATGTGGAGCAAGCCATAAGCAGTAACCTTCTATTGCTGATGCATCTGCTCCTTCTCCCAGGAACGAGCTTTGCTGAAGTTACTGAAGTGATTTCCCTCACTGATGAACTATGAAATGGAATTGGAAGCTGAAATAAACTCTTCCTCTCCAACATTTGCTCATGATAACTTATAACAACAATAGAAACCATAAAGACAATCTATTTTAGAAATATTTGCCGGGCGTGGTGGCGCACGCCTGTAATCCCAGCACTTGGGAGGCAGAGGCAGGCGGATTTCTGAGTTCGAGGCCAGCCTGGTCTCCAGAGTGAGTTCCAGGACAGCCAGGGCTACACAGAGAAACCCTGTCTCGAAAAACAAACAAACAAACAAAAAAGAAATATTTGCAGAGAGATTTGTATTATTTTATTCTTGACCTTTTATTCCAGGTTCAAATCATTGGAAATTAGTTGCTCTTAGATTTTTTTTTTAATTTATTTGCTTCAAGTAATATCATTCTAGTGCCTCCATGATGATCAATAGTATAATTTTCCAGTTCCCAAAGTTCTGATTTGAAATTATTTCTAATATTTTCCTGAGACTAATTGTAGGAATCTGTCAATTTTATTAATATTAGTTTCATCATTTAGTAGCTTTTTGTCGATTTTGGTTTCAATTACTATTAATGTCTCTCATCTACTTTTCTCACATTATATTCATCAAAATGTTTCCATATTTGTTTTTTTTGAATGTTACTCTAGTAGAAACTTTAATATAGTATGGTATGCCAAAAGATTAATACCTCAAATGATTGAAAATATGATTATTTTAGCACTTTATGCTTCAACCAGGGCTAATTATCTAATGTTAACATATATCAATGGAATTGAGACTCTATTAATGACCTCATATCTCCCAATGAATGGAAAATTATGTTTTGTAAAGAATTTCAAGCAAACATTAAAAACAATGTGGTTAATTCTGCTTGGTGATGTCATATTTGTTTATTAAAATGTCTAAAAATATTGAGGTAATAATGCATGAAAATATACTTTCTATATTATAAAACTGAATAATGAATATCAAAAATACATGTGAAAAGATATAAAACAGTTAGTATGGTTTGACATTTATCTACAGTTATCATATACCTTTATATRTATTAATACATCCTTTTATTCAGAAGTATCTGAGACATCAGACATTAATCAAACTTAATACATAATTTGATATTTTAATTCCCCATATGGATTGGAGAATTTCTTACAAGTCTAGTTCTGAATTAATAAAACAAACTAAATATGTAAGTTAAAAAGTATTCATAAATGAAGTTAATTAAAAATAATTTAAAACACTATAGATTATTGTTCTCTTTTGTTTTGTTTTATTTTAACTTTGGTACCTCTCAGATGTTGAAGGTATATTCTTGCTGTTGAAGATGATGAATACTTAGTACTTTATTCTGATGAGAAGGGTTGGATAAAATCTGAAAGCTTCCTTCAATTAGTCTAGCTCAGAAAATATTAGGCATCCTGACAAAGTAGACATACAACTATACCACATATATGAATAACAGCAGGTGTGCCAGGCCCACCAGCATTAAGTTGAACAGTCCCTGAGGGGGGTAGTCAGGATAATTATAGGAAAGGTAGAAAAAAGAGGCAAAGATAAGTAATAGTTTCAGGAGGACGGCCAGTGAATACTGCAGAAGCCCAGTGTTTATTTTTGTATAGCCTTTTTATACCCCATAGTACCCCATGGACTTTTACCTATCAACTTTCAAATGCTTATTCATGTCATCCATTTCTAGCTCATGTTTGGGCATTCATGTTGGTGGGTCTTTACACTTAAAGCTTCTGATGCTACTAAAGGACATAATATCACAAAAAACTTTCTAGTTCTTTAGCTCTTATATTCCTTCTATTGCTCCCCCTTTCCACAATGTTCCTTGAGCCTTGACTTTGGCAGTTTTAAATAAATGGATTGTCTGTTACTGACCTTCAATATTATGTACTTTGATTGGATGTAGTTTTCTGTAATAGTCTTTAACTGTTGAAAGAAGTTTTCCTAAGGGGTAAAGATTAAATTTATCTGTTCTTATAAGTTCAAATGCTTATTTTGGATTGTGCTGGTTTAGTAAATTGATGGTTGTAGATTTTCCTCCAATAACTATGATTTCATGATCATTGAGTATATAGCTAAGTTTTTATTAACACACATTGTATCCCTCTTGTTGAGCCTGTAATAAGACAAAACGGAGAGCAGGTGGTTGCTGTGAAGGTGTGTGTGC
This sequence comes from Apodemus speciosus, assembly GCA_002335545.1. Lineage (NCBI taxonomy): Eukaryota > Metazoa > Chordata > Mammalia > Rodentia > Muridae > Apodemus > Apodemus speciosus. The sequence continues at coordinate 37,599 of BDUI01000204.1, forward strand.
CACTATTGGTTATAATGCCAAGCTGATTGTTGATGTGATTCATAAACATCATATCTGGATAGGACTGTAGTTGGCTTTCCTCCTTTGGGAGCTTGCATAGAACCTTCTGGTACCATGAAAGCTCAGAGCATGGACAGGTCAGTTCCAGGTCAGGGGTCACTGGGCCTTGATTCTGAAATGGATGGCATCTTCAGAAATAGGTACTCACTTAAAAAAACAGGTACTTACTTCAACCTCTTTGAAATAACCAAGTGCTACAAAAAACATTAATATGCTGTATGTTTTAGGTGTTTGTCACACACATATAGAAAATTTAAAAGACAGCTTCTCATATATAGTGTTGGGGGTTTACTTAGGTAGTTCAGATGAGAAAAGTTCAATAAATATGTATATACTACATTACACACGTTATAGTTTATTATCTAGTTTCCACATGTCATATATACCACCTTATCTTAAAGAAGCTTATAAAAGACAAAGTATAAAAGTAATAGTCAAAATTATTTTTCTTACTTGTTGTTACCTGAGTTAGCTAATTTCAGTCCATGAGTGTCATGATAAAAACTGCTGGTAAAGATTGTCTTAGTGTCATTGCATAGTTAACACTATTTCATAAACAAAAAGCCACTAGATACTGTTTTCGCTAAGACAACTAACATTTGTTATTAGTTTTATGTCAAGAAGGAATCAATAACACCTATTTTTATAATATGTGTTTATTTTTCAAAAATACATCATTTATAGCCATCTTTTCGAGCAGAATCAAGAGTTGAAACATTCTTATAGAGCTCTCTGCTGATTTTTTATGAAATGTGTCTTCTCAGCTCAGAAGCAATTTCTTTCGTGATGTGTTCACTTTATAGTGTCTTTAAACTATTGGAATCCATTACAATTTTGATCTCACAGTAAAATATGAACCAGAACTACTTCAACACTCCAAGGAGAGTATGAAGAAGATAGTTTATAAATGAGGATAGACTGTCAGAAACTTCAATAGAAGCACTGAAACTTATATTTTTAAAAGAGAGTATTTCAAATTATTTTGAAGAATGTTTCCCACACAGACAAGAATTTCCTCTCTCTAGACTCAGTGTAAGTTGAAGAATCACATAACCGATGATAGGAAGCACAGTGACTGGGCTGGAATGGGGTGGGGTGAAGATATCTCTTAACTCAGTTAAGGGAGTATTATTGAAGAAAAGCATATCAAGAATGGGAGTCTATAAAAATTACAAATAGAACCGATTTTTATTTTTATTACATAATAGAATTATTTAAAATATAATTTTTAATTAAGTATATTCTTCATGAAATTTTAAGTAAGTCCGTAAACCTAAATTTACAAATAGGAAAAATAGGTGCTTGAAAAGATGATAGTTATTCTAGATAATAGAAGAGAATGTAAAGTTCTAAGGGCAAGGAAAGTCTGAAAAAGAAATAAGAGTATGAGAATGAAAGAATGAGGTATAATAAATAACTCAGCAGATGGCTAAGTATTATATACAGAATAAGAATATTCAGAATGTTTTCAGAGTGAGATTAAAATATATCACTCAAATGTAGGCAAGAGAGTTCAGAATAAAATGGAATTTCCCACAGAGATTGATGACTTGAGTTTAAACCCCGAAAACCTATAAAGTAGGAGAAGAAAATCATCTCTATCAAATTATCCTCTGACCTAAAAATGAACTACATGGTATAGATGTTCCCACATATATACACAAAAGCACACTCACATACAGCAACACTGACACAATAAAACCCTACTCTTTGAGTGGTTTTTTAAAAGTTAGAATTTCAAATTATATATATATACAACAATTTATATATTTATACTTTTATTTATTTATTTATTTATTTATTTATTTATTTATTTATTTATTTAAAACTCCAGATTTTATTCCCCTCCCAGTCCACCCTCCAACTGTTTCACATCCCATACCTCCTCCCTGTTCTCCTCTCTCCACAAGGATGACCCTATTACTCACCCCTACTTTACCAGACCTGTAAAATCCCTGGGGCATCCAGTCTCTTGAGTGTTAGGTGTATCTTCTCTGACTAAACCCAGATCTGGCAGTTCTCTGCTATGCATGTGTTGGGGGTCTCATAACATCCTGTGTATGCTGCCTGGTGGTCCAGTGTTTAGTGGTCTCAGGAGTCCAGAATGCTGATTCTCCTATAGGGTTACCCTCCTCTTCAGCTTCTTCCAGCTTTTCTCTAATTCAACCACAGGGTTCAGCAACTTCTGTCAACCGATATATTTATAACAGTTTTTTTCTTCCGAAAAATTATTTTTCTTCTGAAAAATAATTAAAGTTTGGATATAACTAAATTTTATTTTCTGAAATTTCCCAATATGGAATAAATTTAGTAATAATTAAAAATTCTATCAATGTCAAGAAAAAAAATCTTATTTTAGGTCTGAAAATTGACCCTTAGAAATTAATGTAAAGTGCTGGGTTTATGTGAGTATAGATTAAAACTTGGACTAAGCAGATCCATATTTAACTTGCTTAGACAGAAATTCTAAAATTGTTTTGAACTTGAAATGAGTTATTTTGCTCCTGATGCTTTGAAAAATTATGGTCAGATACCCAGTCAACAATGTAAGATAATAAAACAAAGTAGTAGAAGTTTGAGAGAGGGTATGTAAAATCATGACTATTAGTAAAACGCAAATTATAGGAAGTCTATTAACTGGATATAGAAAATGGCATAAATCCCAAATGATAATCTAGTATAATTAGATCACTTTCCAATTAACAAAGAGAAAATGGAACAGTATTACACACAGCTGTGTCTAAAGTAAGTGATCTATCTACTCAAAAAGTACTGAGAAACCATTATAAACGCTGATAAAATAATAAAATTATTTTAAAATGCAAAAATCAACTGTGAATGAAACAATGTAAGGGTTTATTTATATAGTCTTCCTTCTGRGAGGATTTTTATTACTACAAATTTTTTCATGATTTCTAAGATTCTAATATATTTATGCCACACATGAAGCTAATATAGTCAAAGTAAATGGACACTTCCAGTGTTACTRTGTGATTTATTCTAGTCTATTAGTGAAATAAGTGGACCAATGAATTTACCCACAATGAATGTTATAATTTGCATATGAATGAATATTTATGACAACATACATAAACAACCCTAAAAAATTCCACTAGTTAATTCCTACATATTATAAACACTTCCATGGAAATGCCAGGATACAAGATTAATGCAAATAAATGAGTAGCTCTCCTATACACAAATAACAAAAGGATTGAGAAAGAAATCAGGAAAACAACACCCTTTGCATCTGCCACGAATAATAAAAAAGTATTTGGGGTAACACTGATCAAGCATCAGAAAGACTTCTGTAGTAAAAAGAATTAAATCTTTGCAGAAAAAWTTGAAGAAAATATCAGAAGATGAGAAAATGTTCCATACTCATAGATCAATAACATTAACATAGTAAAACTGGCCATCCTACCAAAAGCAATCTAAATATTCAATGAAATGTTCATCAATATTATGACACAGTTCTTCTGAAACTGTAAAAAGACACTTCAAATAAAAAATACAGGATATCTACAACAATCCTGAACAATAAGTGAACTACGTGAGATATTGCTAAATATCACCATCCCTGAGTTCAATTTGTACTACAGAGATTATAAAAATAATAAAATGCATGGTATTGACATAGAAATTAAAAGTCTTGATAAATAGAATTGAAGTGAAGATCCAGACTTGAACCAAAACACATATGGATAACTGAGCTGTGAAAAAGAAGCCAGAAATACAGCACTAGAAAAGGACAGCATCTTCAATGAAAGGTGCTTCTCAATCTAGATGTCTGTATTTAGAAATAAGCAAATAGGCCCCTATGTATTACCTTGCAAAAAACTCAAATCCAATTACATCAAAGTCTTCAACACAAAACAAGATACACTTAATCTGATAAAACCGAAAGTAGGGAATATCATTGAATACATTAGCACAACATTTCTGAACAAAATACTGATAGTTCAGGCATTTATTTCATTATTTAACAAATGGAACCTTATAAATCTGAAAAGCTTCTATAAGGCAAATGACTTCAAAAAATGAACAAAGCAGCAGCCCATAAAATGAGAAAATAATTACCAACTTTACATCTGAAAGAGGACGAATTCTCAAATGCATGAAGAACATAAGAAATTATGTGTCCAAAAAAAAAAAAAAAACCAAAAACAAATAATCCAATTAAAAATGTTAGATCTAAACAGAATTCCCAGTGAGGAATCTCAAATAGCTGAGAAACACATAAAGAAATACTCAGCATCCTTACGCTTCAAGTGAATACATATCAAAACTAGGTGGAGAATACATATTACACTGGTCAAAATGACTAAGATCTATAACAAGAGTGAAAGATCATTCTAGGGAGATTGTGGAACAAGTAGAACACTCCTCCATTGCTGACTGGTGTGCAAATTTACATAGCTACTCTGGAAAACAATATGGTCGTTCCTCAGAAAACTAAGAATCAATCTAACTTAAGAACTGCTATTCCACATGTGGGCATATACTCAAAAGTCATTCCATCCTGCCAGAAAGCATGCATGAGCTGTATAACCATGACGACTGCATTTCATGGCATTCCTCTCCATTCTCCAGTTCTGAGACTCTTTCATCTGTATCTTTCATTATATTCCCAGAACCTTGGAGTGTGGTTGGTGGTTGATAATGTTGATCCATGTAGGTTGATAAGAATAACCCGTTCATGACCCATTCTTATGTACTTTAGATTTTATTTTATTTTTTTTACAAATGTGTATGTTCTGCAGCCTTGTTCCCAGTTGCCAATTATTGAGGTATGGGGAAAGCTGTAAGAGATGGGCTCTACTGAGAGATACTAAGGTGATGAGAGGCTGGCTTTTGAAACTCAATGTAGGACCTCTGTCTCTTTGTCTTCTCTATTTGCTTTCTTGGCATGAAATGGGTAGTTTTACTGCCTCCTTGATATGCTGTCTCTCTAAGGATATGAGCCCAACTTATCCGTGATTGGAGTGCAGAAAATGTGATCTGATATATTTTCTTAATTATAGGTTGAATGTCTCAGACATTCAATTTGTTACAGTAATGGAAAAACAGATAAGCACTATAGCAGTGTTTTCACTTTGCACAATTTCAAATATAATATTATTTGGTCATAGCAAAATCATATTGTTCTCTTATCTCCTACTCACCATGTATTTGTTACATAATCTTTACATTTAACATATAAGCTTGACTCATACTTAAGCATCTCAGTAGAGTTTTAGTATCAAATCTAATTAAATATTWAATTTATTGACTAAAAGAATCCATTTTCTAGTAATAAAAAACAATTGTGATAAGAATTATGAATTAATTTAATAACACATTATCATGGTTTTATATCTTTTGACCTTTCCCTAATGGTATTTCTTTGTCTACACATCATCAGATATTGTTGATGAAATGATCAAGAGAGACCTTTATCAAAATAACTCTACATTCTTCAACTTACAGATTGTGTTATACATTTTTATACCAACAAAATGAAATAAATATCACAATCCCAAATTTAAAGTATATGGAATCATTTCAAAAATCAAGTTTTGTGGCATGTTGGCCAGTGCTGAAAAACAAAACATATACACCTCTCCATCCATTTTGGAAGGGATCTAGCCTGTCTTTCTTATATAGAGATATGGAATGCTTAGCCTGCTTTTACCATTTTAACCTTTTACCAAAATGCCTATCTCACCAAAACAAAAGAGAAAATTATATGGTTATATTTTATAAAATAAGTAAAAGTTTATTTAATCCAATATATTATGCCACTGTAATGTGTAGGCTGATTTAAGAAAAAATAAAAATATAAAATTAGCTTTCTCTTATAGCACAAGAAAAATTAATGTGTCCACTTCATAGATCATGACAGGCTTTTATTTGGACCTTGTGCCTTCGAATGAACAAATAGCAAATGATTATTATTAATGTCACCTTTCTTAAACTTCTTCCCTTCAATAAAAACTATTTAATAGAACCTAAACTTTCAGAAACCTTATATCATATACACAGAGTGACATCTGTGAATGAAAACTGTCAATAAATTGACTCACCAGTACAGTGTTGGAAGGAAGATCCACTGGTTCACTGCAGTACAGAACTGTAAACTTAGATTCCTCTGGAAAAATCTCATTGGTTGCAGCCCATTAGAGAAGTTTCTAGTCTCAAACTCAGGCTTGAGACATTTACCATGAGTTTCTAGATGTTTACTACCCCCATTAGTAAAATCTTTGGTAGATTTCAAGGTATCTATGTGTTACTATTTAAGCAACAGTAATGCATCTGACCCAACCTCTGTTGTCAAGGAATCTATGCTTTAAGTAGGAAATGTGTGATGGTATTAGTCAATAGAGAACAGAGAAAGAAAAGGGTAAATTACAACAGTATAGGTCTATAAAGGGCTCACTTATATTACTGATGAAAGATTTTAGCAGACTGAAGAAGGCAGTGGGTGGAGGCTAGAGCTGTTTATGTCTTACCTCTAAGCATGGTGACTCTCTTTACTGAGGTTTTCAATCTTTGCCCTTCATAACCCATATGATGCAATAGAAGCTGAAAGCGTAAAAAACAAAAACATTGATGACATATAACCAAATTATTATAGATGATAGAGTTGTTAATAATCATCTTAGAATGATAGGAAGACCAGAACATATTGTCCAGGTGGTTAAGATACTGCATAATACATTCAGAGGCTATGATTAAAAAAGTAAAAATGGTCAATTTATATTGATTCCCTATAATACAATGTCAGAGAATTTCAATCGTATAAAGAAGAAATAATTTCTTCTTTTTAATTCCTGCCTCTGTTTTATGCAAATGATCTCAATTCTGGTGGCTTTCCAGGTATTGGGTAATTTCTTTTTGCTAAAATCTAATTTCAAAACATTTAAATACCTTTAATGCTTATTTATAGAAACAAAATAAACCACAACTATTGATTATTACTTGCCATTTAAGTTACATATTAATACTAACTTAACAGCATTTTTGGAACTTTAGCCATATATCACCAAAATATATGTACTTATACACTTTTAGAAAAAAGACCTTATTGATTTAGGGTAGATTCATGTTTGACGTCTCAAAAACAATACAATAAAGAAATAAATATAGGAAAACTATACTATTATGTGTTTTACAATTTTCCATTTGGGATTGTTTTGAGAAGAATATGTACAGACTTTCCTCATTATCTGATAGTTTGAGGCTTAAAAATAGACTAATCATTAAAGTTTGTGCACAATCCTCAGATCAATATTTACAGTATTTTCATTGTCTTTTGAATTCATGCTGACCTTAATTGTTATTGCTAATATAATAAAGTATTGTAAACTAGATAGCTTAGCAAATTTCTTCTCATTTTAGATGCCAAAAGCCCAATATAAAGGTTTCATGATATTGGCTGCTAAAGAGGCCTCTCTTGTTGGTTCATGTGCACACAGTGTCTATTTGTACCAAATGTGTAGAGTCAAGAGGTATTACTTGTTATATGTTCACAATGGTGATAATTTCACTAATGAAGTCATGTTTATCAGATATAGATGCTCATTAAAGCTTTCAGTTCCAAATCAAACGTACTTGAGGATTATGATTTCAACTTGTAGATTTGGATTAGAGACCTTAAGTATCAGTGGAAATCTGACTTATACAATGAACAGATTCCCAAAGGTATTGTAAAGAGGGACAGTCCATCTTCTTGTCTTCACACTGTGTTATAAAAAGGCATACTGTTTTTTATCTTACTCGTAGGTATATAATTTCCTTTGTTTCTCTTTGCTGGTAATTTTGCTGTTTCAAATGGTCCCCAATGTGCTGTTGAACTGCTCTCAAGTAGTCTTCATCTCAAAAAATAATCAGATGTATCTTATAGGGAAAATACATAATCTATAATTGTTTAGTAAGAACTTCAGGCTGCTGGCTGTAGTTAAATGTTAATATGATAATATGTTTTAAATAATTTACTCAATCAGCAAGAAATAGAAAGCAAACCTTGCATGAGTCTTTGATGAAAATGTGATCAGAAATTTATAGCTCTTAGGAACTGCCAAACTCTCAAGAGAAGTTTAATTCATTCATTTCATTGTGATAGAAACAAATTACCTTATAGACTCTAAGTACACATGCATGTAAATATATAGATATGTATGTGCATATATATATATATATATATGTATGCATGTATGTAGTTTTACAGCACTCTACACATTTTAAGCTAAGTTTTTAAAAGTGATGAAAAATGAAACCGTTCAAAAACAAATCTTAGAAGTGCTAGTACTGTGTGCTAAACTTTGAAAAGAATTAAAAAAATTACAAACTTATTTAGAAGATAATTACACCAAAGAAAAAGATGAGAAACCAGTTCATTTTCAAAGAGCAAGTACATAGGCATCTGCAGTATTCCAGCAAGAGTTACAGCTGGATAAATGTTGAACTTGTGTGATGTTATTCCAGTACATTGTCAAAAATGAAATATAATTTACAGATTTAGACTCATATATTATGCTTAAAGTTAAATTTGGATAAGTTACAAGATTTTTTTCTCCAACTTTTAATTGACCTTTTTCCTTAGTAATTAAAAAAGAAAACCCTACTTTGGTTGTATTCAACTATTTCTAGATTGAAATTCTCTTTTAAACTCTTTCTCATTTTGTATTCTGTTTCCTAACTTTTCAATTCTTAATTCTAATCTTTAAGTTATTTTCTCTATTTTTCTTGTTCAAAAATCAAGTTCTGCAGCTGTTTATAAATCCTCTGCAGGTGTCACTGATAGATAATTATTCCCTGTGGGTTTCTCGTACAATTCCACCAGCCTCATTTATCACATACAATTACATCTATTCTACTTTTAAAATGTTTTTTGTTTTGTTTTGGTTCTGGTAGTTTTAGAAGAAGCACCATTATATCAATTCTCAGCTAACATCTGTGGATAAAATGCATTATAACACAAAAGAAATGTCTTTAGGGTACAGCTCAACATTATGTTTCTTTTCTTCACAGCCTAAGTAGCACTGCACTCAGTCTATTGTTTTAAAATTTCGGAGGAGAAAACAAAAGCAAGATAGCTTATTTTACCATGATACAATTTAAAAGAATCTAGCTTGCTGCTAAGAACATAGGATGGTAAGATGGGAATTAAAATATAGTGATTTTGTCTGTGGAGTTGTCACATTTAAAAAATGTTGTAGACATAGCTCAAACTTTTCTTTTTTTATTTTCTTTCTTTCCATCTTTCTCTTCCACATAAAAAAGAATAAAATTCCTTCTTGTATTTATGTTCATTTTTTAGCAATTTTTTTGGCAAAATGTTAATTCTATTAATTCACTACATTCATAAGATGTTAACACTTTAAAGGTTTATCATTCTGAAGTAAACCAGGATAAACACTTTAACTGTAGAATGTAGATAATGATTATTAATAATTTTTAAAGGACCTAAAGTTCTCTCCAATTTTAGTACAGGTTGTTTAACTGCCCCTGCATATGATGTATAAGTGTGTTGCTTGAAAATGATGGTTAAGAACAACTAGCAACTTGGCAAACTGTTCCATTTGTCAGTGAAGTTCTTTTGTTAACCTTCTAAAGGAAAAGAAGCAATTACTTAAGTACTACATGTTTCATGAAATATTTCCTTCTCATTGCACAGGTGTGTGTGTGTGTGTGTGTGTGTGTGTGTGTGTGTGTGTGTGTGGTATTTTCTAGCACAAGCTACATCTGTTTATTTAATTTTCATCCTAGGGGAGTATTGACTTTAAAAGATGCTAAAAAATTCAAATACTGTGTATAAGTCTGAGAAATGTGTAGCAGCATCAACATACATTTTTGTAATGAAATATCTTGAGAAACAGCAGAGGCAGTTGAAGCCAGAGAATAAGAAGGAACATGAATATTAGAACAAACTGCTTGAGTTAGCTTGAGGACAAGCTGAGAAATTCAGTGAGAACCTGAGAGAAGCCAGCTTGAGTCAGTCAGCTTGGAGAGAAGTTTGAGCCAGAAAAATTGAGTTGAACCATCCAGCCAGAGTTTAGCGAGAACTAGAAAGGTTAAGGGTCCGACAAGAAGGAAAGAGTGGACCCAGGTTCTGGAAAGACCCATTGCAGCAGTGTAGGAGAATACAAAAACAGGGATGTGGGAAGGGGTGAAT